>JBCJKH010047970.1:0-29736 GCA_039877255.1 Loriculus beryllinus | reverse complement strand
AGGTAGATTTAGATTAGATGTAAGGAAAATGTGCTTTCACTATGAGGGTGGTGAGGCACTGGAACAGTTCGCTCCATAATGTTGTGGCTGCCCCATCCCTGGAAATGTGCAAGGCCAGGTTGGATGGGGCTTTGAGCAACCTGATTTAGTGGAAAGTATCTCTGCCTGTGGCACTGGGGATGGAACTAGATAATCTTTAAAGTCCCTTCCAACCCAAACTATTCTATGATTCTATGAAAATTATTAATTTTTATGTGTTAATAGCTAATTAAATGTTCACTGATAGAAGAGCTTTGAAGTCATTGCACATACAAGCAGTACATCTTCAGCACTCTGATTTTCTGATTTGCCTCTTCCCTTCTGCCACTTTGCCCCAGGGATCAGCAGGCACACATGTGACCTAGCCCATGCCATCACTGATGCAGGGGGGGGCAGGCAAGCTGCAGTGATGCTCAATGATCTTATTCTCCTCAAAGCTTCAATAAGCCTACAAGTAACAAGGCATAATAAAGTCCTGTTCAAATGAAAAGTATGTTCATCTTTTGTTTGAATATCTAGAGAGATTTGAAATATATAGAGATTTTCTTAAGTGTGTGCAAGTGAGACATGAGGTCAAACCCTCCCCTAGTACTCTATCACGCAACTACCTTACAGACAGGTCTACACCAGATTTACCCCAGTAGCCAAAGCTGGCAGGGAGAGTTTTGTTACTAGACATGATAAAGGGTCAAAACCTGTGTTTCCTCTTGGAAGTTTTCTGAAGACAGAACATACAAATTATATTTGAATGTGCATGGTTACGTTCACCTTTACACAGGACTCTGCAGAGAACTGGTACAAGCCAATGTGAATTTCTTTCATATATAAGATTTATAATGTGATCAGAACCTCATTTGAAATTTTAAGTTTGACATGTGAAATATGCTATTAAATGGTGGTTTAATGCTTTTTTGATTTTAGGACTCATGCAAATTAATGCATGCATGGTGGAGAGGTCATTATGGACTCTGATGCATGATTTCAGGCATGTACTAAGCTGTACAGAGTTGCATGTTCCTTTCATTCGCAGATGTTTGGCATGAAGAGCGCACCAATTTGTTTGCTAAACATCAAAGCACAGTGTGTAGCAAATCATACTGTAAAGCAATGCAAAGCACTTGTTAACAAACAAGTTTCACCTGCCACCGAGTAAGTATGTCAGATATGAATAGTTCCCTACTCATTTCTTCACTAATCTGAAACATCCCTTCTACAAGTGAGGAGCAATCCTGGAATGGAAATGCATAAATACGTGGCTATAGCACTTCATCTTGAAAGGGCGCTTGGAGTATTGCATGTAGGAAGATCATGCATAATCTAGCTCATCAGGCAGAAAATGGGATAAAAGCTTTCCCCTTGGTGTGTAAGAAGAAAACTTACATGCTTGGATATCAACAGTCAGTGAAATTTGAGGTAAAAAAGAGTTAGTGACACACAGAGCTAGTGATACAAAAAAGAGCTACTGCCATAATGCAAAAAGGCAGTTGAAAAATCATAGCAGGCCAAAATTACTTTGCATTTTAGGTCAGTTTTAATCACTGTGACAAGTGCACACAACTTTCCCAAGCCATGATTCCAAAGCATGTTAGTGCCCCTGGTGTAGTAGTACCAGCAACCTCTGCCAGTGTCTGCAGATAGGTCTCACCATCTTAGGAGAGTCTACAAACTGCCTATGTCTGTGCTGGGAGACTAGCCTGGGGAAGGGAAAGAGCAAAAGGCAGGCCTTGGGGAAGAGAAGCTGAAACAAAAAAGGGTAGGAAAGGAAAACAAGATTTTCAGGAGAAAAGAAAGTCGATCTTGGAATCAGTTCTAGAAAAAAGGAAAAACATAGATAAAAATGAGAGCAAGAAATTTTTAACATGAAGAAAGAAGAGGAAATCTAGACAGGGAAAGAAAATGGAACTAAAAAGAATAAGAGCAGTATTGCCATCAGATTCTCCATTCCTCTTGTCAGGGTTGTGGCAGAGTGGATGGGTGCTTTACAATGCCACGAAAGACAGGCACAGGACCTTGTGACAGATACAGACTGGCACAGCATATTAATGGCTGAAAAATGGTTCAACAAACCCTTAGTCTCAACAATTCTTAGTCCCCCTTCCTTTCATCTCCATTCTCTAACAGCTGGAATCATGGCTAATATTAACAAACCTTAACTCTTACCAGATGAAAAGACACATACATATCACAATCAGAAGTGTTTCCTTCGAGAAAACAAGCAAAGCAGTTTTATCTTCCTGTAATTCTCCATAAATCTTTCATTAATACTTTGCTGAAATTAAATGTCATTAACCATTTTTTATTAATTGTTGTTTTGTTAAACAATGTCAAGAACAGTAGCACAGACTGACTGTTGTATTACATTTATCTGTAATTTTTGCTCTCAGAAGTTTCTTAAACTCAAGGCACTAATGTCTGCAATATCTGTGTGGAAAGCACAATGCTTTTTCCTCTTCCTATGTTTAAAGCTTTGGTTTTAAATAAAGGTCTTTTGAGAAGTTGTGGAGAAACACCTACATGATGTAACATGGTCTTTCAGGAAAATTATGCTCAGGTCTCCCTTGTCAGAGTCATGTTAAAATCACAAATAAGATGATTTTGCTCTGTGATACGCAGATGCATGTTAGTTTTCTCTACTTGCTGGCCATTCCCTGAACTGTCTCACAATTAGCATCAGTGGGTACTGAATGGTTACCAGTGGCCACCAAACAAAATTAAATAGGTGGTTGGTACTGGGGGGTTGGTGGATTACAGCAGGTACCATGTTTCAGTCACTAACTTGGACACCTAGAACATGGATATATGTATCTGAGCTAGCAAACTGGCCTTTCTTCATAGACAATACAGAGAAACACAAATGTCTTGGGCGCAAAGCACCTGACTTATTTTGGGTATCCACTTTAAGCTGCTCTGAACTGTGTTTTAAAAATACTTGTTTCTCTCCATTGACTGTAAAAGTAACCTGGGATGGTCACCACAGATTTACATATCTACACTGGTTAGATGAGTCCTCTTCTAGTGATCAAACACAATGGTTTTATGATGACTGGTGAGTGAGTTGGGTCCTCAGTGGACACAACCGGTCATCATCTCAGTTTGAATGATTTGGCTCTTTGAGGAGAGAGGCCCAGGACTGCCCAAAGGCAGAGCCTGACCTAGGACCCCAATGTCTGCCCCAGAGATGAAGGCGGTGGTGGAGGGCTCTCCTTCCAGCAGCCTTTGTCTTATGCAACATGCACACCTACATCTGTACGCGGACTAGCACAGGAAGGCCAGCTACCCACCATGAGGCCTTAGGACCAAAGATCTCACTTTTCA
Source organism: Loriculus beryllinus (assembly GCA_039877255.1). NCBI lineage: Eukaryota > Metazoa > Chordata > Aves > Psittaciformes > Psittacidae > Loriculus > Loriculus beryllinus. The sequence continues at coordinate 26,382 of JBCJKH010047970.1, read as the reverse complement.
GGTAGGCACTGAGACTTGACAAAATTTAGCTGCCCCTTTGACCTTTGTTCAGAAAGGGAAAAATAGACAGGAAAAGTTCAGTATTATGATATGTCCTTGCTTTCAATCTGTATTGACAAAGAAGATGTTTATCTCTATCCTTTCTTCTCCCTGCAACCCTGCCTATACATCACCGAACCTGGGATCACCCAAGGAAACCAATGAGAAAAGAAGAGAACGGAACCAGTCAGGCTGAATATGCAATGACCTCATCTCAAAACAACAAAACAGTTGATAACAATGCGGTTGTATAATCCCCAAAACCCCACCGAGGCACAGGAGGTGGTAAACTTTCAAAGCACACACTTGGAGTATGCAAGGTGGGTGAAATAAGGCAACGAATGGAGTTCTTGTGGCCAAGGTCTTCATTTCAGAAATAGCGCATGCATCAGTGATTCAGAAGAGTAAAGCAGGCTACTCTACAGGCTTGCTGCTTCTCCAAAGGGAGGATAAACTTGCCCACCCAGGCTGCCTGGAGAAAAGACCTCACAAAGGCATAAGCATTGCATGCTGCATCTCGTAAAAGCTATGTCACGATGCCTCACGCTTCTTCTCTTCCCCCCACTTTTCAGTGTGAATTGAGTGTCCAAAACAAGCTGCTGAGACAGGATCTTTTGAAGAGAACATGGTCTGCCAGAGTGACAGCAGCTTATTATAAATGGGTCTGAGGGCCAAGGGTGCGAGGTGTCACTTACATGCTTCTCCAGCCTGTGCAGTTTTGTACGCTTATAATTCATTCTTATCATTCTTATTATTTCATTATTAAAAAGGGAACAAAGGTTACTGTAAAGCCATTGAGCAACCAAAAATTGCATGAACTTGTGACTTACCCCAGGAAATTGATCTGCGGTGTGATGACTATGCAATTTCCATGGCTGAAGACTTTGCAGGCAAAAGAAATCAAAATGTAAGATTTTAGCAGTTAGCATTGCTATGGAAAGAGAGATATTATTAAGTGGTGCTTTGAACGTTATTGCTTCATAATCATCCTCTATTTTTGCATCACATTTTTTATCTTTAAAAAAGTTTTCCTTTGTGAAATCCTACATGTTTCCCTGTGTTTGCATCATGCTGATTCCCCAGGGAAACACCTACAGGAAAGTTGTTTACATCTTGACATGAGCATTTAGGCAGGATTGTGTTGAAAGGACTAGCAGTGCTTTCACGTCCTCTTCATACACTGATTAGTGTTGTTTCCTGAAAGTGTTGAGTCTCCTGTACTGACCCACTGAGGACATGGTAGTTCTGCCTTGGAGGACCACTTCTGAGGGTCTGATAAGCTGGTTGTGCCCATGTTAACTCAGTCTCTGAGGCCCCTATGCAGAGACTGCCGATCGTGCCAAATTCAGTGTAATAGCTTAGTGTCCTGCTTTCCGTGATGTGGATTCCAGACTACTTAAAGCAAAGCTGAATCCACCCAAATTCATTTCACATAAGATCTCAGGTTAGACTCAGTAAATAACCCTTAAGATAAAGGCAGTGAGACTAGCCAAGATGCTGATCTTTCCACACCTCCTGAAAACTTCCCTTTCTGTCACACCTCCATGTCTATGTCTCCATTTACCTCTGTGCTGAAAGTCGTGATGCAGTGAAAGACAGATTTCCACTCTGGCTTCTTGTATGGACATTAAGCTTCGATACTTCTTGGTTTCCATGTCTGTGAGTAATTCCCAGGCATCGAACCAGTCTCACTGCAGGATGTGGCTGTGCCCTGGCCATCACATCCCTCAGTACTGCAACACACTGATACTTTCAGTTTTATATAAGGATGTGCCTGAACTGCAGAAACCAGACCTTGATTTTGAATGCATTCCTGTCTGTGGTTGGTCTGTTGCTGGGATGTAGGGCTTGGCCTGATGGTAGAGGAACATGACGTTCTGCAGACCTTCCCCAGTATAGCTCCAGGATGTTCAAATCAGCAGTTTCAGCTCAGGCCCATCTGTAGTTTTCTATTACCTATTGAACAATAGGGTGTATGTAAATATAAGTATCTTTTCAATGATAAAATGAAATGCTGCTATATACTGCTGTTGAGGAATTTATGGAGTTATTAAGTTAGCTTTTTAGTCCGTCATCACTATGTAAAAGATTAGCTACGTAAAATTATTTTTTAAAGATAAGACTTTCGTGAGAAGTGAATGAAATAACAAAAGTGAAAGGGAATAAGTAACCCTTTGCCCAACAGTATGATCATTCCCTGCCATAGTCACGTTGTGTGCTAGCACAAGACACAGTGATATGTTCTTAGATCCCGAGTTAGATTAAAACAACAGAATTTACGCTACAAGTCTAGTATCCCAAATGTTAATTGCCTAAAGAACTAAGTCCCTAAATACTATGACAAAAATATCACAAGTATATTTCAGGAATATATTTTAAGCTATAACATTTATTTTGGTGTAGTTACTTACGTTTGCCTTTCTATTTTTTACTGCAATTTTTTCTGCCTAAACATGGCATAGTTTGAGACTGGTTGCATGTTTAGCTGAGAGTATAACGTATGAGTGCAGATGAGTTTAGCATGATATGCTCAGGATTAGCACTTTCTCCTAAAGGTTGTTGATTTTAATTATTTCCTAGTACAGCTTTAAAGGCATGTTCCATAAGGCCAAAATCACAAAAAGGATTTGTAACTCATTATGTCTATCAAAATGTGTCTGTTTTTGCAAGAAACAGTCTAAAGAGATGGTCACGGACACTGTCTGATTTTCAGTTTTGTCAATGGCAAAATGTTCTCTCTAGAGAAAACCCTGGAACGTGACATAACACAAAAAAATCCACCCCAGGTCCACTGAGGTTTTCTTCAGGAGAACACAGACAGGAAAAACTCCACGGAGAGCAGGGAGGCAGGGCATTTCAAGGAGCAGCACAGTAGGACTAGGATATATTTTCAGCTCTGCCACTGATCAGCTGTTTACTAGCAAGTAATTTTGCCTTTCTGCGCCTCAATTTATCCATCCATATAATCAAGATAAGAAAAAAATACCAGCTCTGTGGCAGTATTTTCAGAGATAAAGGTGTAGCTTATTTGCATAGGCAGATACACACTATCCTTATATCCAACCTGCTGATATTAAATAAATGTATTTGGGTACATAATCACCATAATATTTCTTAAACAAATATTCTCCAGTGTAGTTTTATAATCCGTTGGCCACAGAAGAGCAGCAGGAGACAGACTGAAAGCTGCTCCTCTGCTTGTCCAGAGCTTTTGCTCTCAGCACTGACACAGCTGCATGGCAAATCTTGCACAGGGTAGTTTTGCCTTTAGATTCCTGCCCAAGTACAGTTGACTACATTGCATGATCTACAGAAAGGCACTTGGAAAAGCATACTAGAAGCAGATGTAAGTTCTCAGAAAAGAGGGGCTAGAACAGCAGTGTCACTGAGGAGTGATTTCTGAAGTTTGCTGATGTGGTTTCAGGTTGTGTTTGACACTCTACAGACTACTTGCAAAGGTCTTCTAAAAGAGGCTTCTGTGCTTCCTTACTGAGCTATAATTAAATGCAAAGGGAAAGGAACAGGCTTGATGGATAAGGGCTTCACTAAGCAGTGACCCTGCATGTGGGGAACTGGCAATCCAAAATGCAGCTTTACAAGCATTTTGAGTTTCTTTTTAGCCACCAAAATATCAGGGGTGGAAAGGTCCTGCATAGCTCCATTCACAGAATAGCCAGATCCCCAGCAGATGCAAAGGTGGCCAGTTTCTGTGCAGAAGCTAACTGCTCTGCTCTGACCCATCTCCAGACAGACTCAGCACACTGCTGTGTCCAGTCTAAGGGAGAGCATCAACTCACAACTTCTCAAGGATCACCACTAACAGACACACACAGGGAATGCACTTTAAGGGCCTGAGCTGCGAAGTGTTGAGTTTTTTCAGCCCTTAGCAGTACCAGGAAGGTGGAGCTGAAGCCCCAGCTTCCTAGCTCAGACCCAATACAGCGGTGTGCCCAGGAAAGCATCTGTACCTTGGATAGATGATGCAAAAACAGACACGGAAGAAAAGAGGAAAGATCTATTAAGTATAAGATATAAATATATTGATATGTATCTATACAGAGACCTAATTGTCCAGTCTTGCATGCCATATGGTCACAGCATGTGAAGCGAGTGTGGGCCTCCTGCTCCAACCAGGTCATGACCATAGATGCTGCCAAACAATGGAGAATCAGGCCTATGGTAGATATGTATTTACAATACTCCCTGCACCTGTACAAACAGAAATATATAATTTTAAACTGCAAAATAGTGTGTTTAAAACAGTGCATGAATGTAAATATTCTAAGATCTGCCTTCTTAACTGTGTGCCACATGTACAGATGAAAATGAATATTGTTTATAGGAAATCTGTATCAGTGGTTAAATGACTAAAGAGAAAAAAAATATCAGAATTAATGTTGTCATGTTTCTCAAACAAGCCATTAATGTATATTTAGTATTTAAGGATATTGCTCAATAAGTATGTTCCGTACCAAAAACTGTGTTGCATATACAGATTGTGCAGTACCCTATTTTAAAAAGGCGCCATAATTAATTTTTATTTTAAATAAAAATGTACTTGTAAAAAGTTTCCTGTGTCCTGTTGGTCATGATGAGAACAGTCTGCACACTCAAGAGAAATGTTGAAGGGAAGAATGGCTTCAGGGTCTTTTACTGCCCAAATTAATTCTGCTTCCTGAAATACTTTCAGTTCTGGTTTTGGAGAAGCTTATAGCTCCTGCTCACACCTGTGTCTGGCTGGGTTTTGGTTCTCTCTGACCTAATCCTGCAGTTTTAGTCCCAGATATATGCACTGCTGGTGCTTCATAAGTGAAGGAAATCCACTTGTATATTTCTGCAGCCCCTGAAAGCTCAAGAAACCACTTCTTTTTATGTCGAAAGTGCTGTAGGTTTCCCTAACAACATAGTCTACTTTTAGATTGATTTGTCTTTCACATTATACTCTGTACCATGCTTTATTTTGGTACAAGAGATAATGTGCACCATTTCTAACTCCCTGTGTGGACTTCACCCTCGCCTTTCCACACAGTAACAAAAGCAAATTATAGACCAGTCCTTAAGCAGATCAACACTGACTTGCAGTGATTAAACGTGGATCCTTCAGTGGTTCTTCTGCTCTTCACCACTCACAGTTTTATGCCTTTAGCAGAGAGAGGTGAAAAGCACAGTGTATATGAGATCCTCCGGAGCCAAGGAGCCATCACAACATGAACCCTCCTTCCCAGGAGAGCTCTTCCTTCTCCAGCCATAGAAGGAGCCTAAAGTAACTCCCCAGAGCCCAACAGATGCGTAAGTGAGGTCAGCTCAGATGGAGAGGTAAGATTTTGTTCTAAATGGTGAAGCAGCTTAGTTATTTTTAATTCTTGTGACCACTGGGAAAGAAAATGGCTCTGGAAGGCAATATCCCCTGCTTTAGGCATCAAAGTTGCCAGATCAACAGCTGTACCTCCAGACAGCACAAGAAGAAGGATATCACTTTGAAGAAGAGACTGCTGTGACTGGGAAGAGACCGCTGGGAAACCAGTTTGCAGGAAAAGGTAGGGCACAGCCCCGGTGAAATTCAGGTGAGGTTCCCCAAGTCCTACTGACAGTGAAGATATCAGCCCAGAATTCACTGCCATTTGTCTGAGATCTCATCATGCTTTCGTCATGGTCACAAGAATCAATGCATGTTAAAATATGACTCCAGACTCAAGTGCTGGTGCTCTTCAGCAAACAATGGGAGCATTATGTGCAAACCTGATTAGTCCAGAGCACAGCAGAAGAGGTCCAAACCTAAAACCAGGGTTGTGTCTTGAGCATAGCTGAAAACATTGCCAAATAATATGAGACACAGCATCTTGCCATGCTGAAGAGCCTGGTGTTGCTTGGTGTGCTCTTACTCCATTGCACAATCACTGAGAACCAGCATTATGATACAAAGACAGAAATCAGATTACTCGTGTTTAATATTATTTGGAGAGGGAGCAAGAGATTTGTAATGAGAGATGCAGTGTATTCTGTGATTTTGGTAATACACAATCATTATCAAGTTAGTGCCACTGATTTCATCTGGACACATGTATTGCCAAGCTCTACATCATTTTAATAGATGTCCAGTCCAATTAATTTCAAATTACAGCTTTCTCCATTTCTGAAAGATGCTCCAATTTGGGCATGCTTGCTTCATGCAGGTGTAATCTTTGCCCCCAGAGCAAACAGATAGTTGAAAAAATCCACAACTGATGTTATAGTAGGTATTAATCTTCACTTGCTAAAGTGTTAATAGATACTTTTCTATCAAAAATATCCCTTCAGAGCTGATCTTCCATTTAGCAAGGATTTTATTTAAGCCATTTCCTTAAGGTTCTTTTGTAATTATTATGTCTTCAAATATTTTGTAACTGTTATGTCTTAAACCACAGAAACAATTGTCTAATTGCAAACTAACAGAGAAGTTGCCCTTGAAAGTCGCCTGAATCTAATTCATTTTTTGAGTATTCAGGAAGACATATTGTGAATAATAATACCAAGATTCCTGGCAAGTTCTGAACTTGTTTTGTTTTGGTTTTTGTTGAAACAAAAGTACTCACTGCCACATTTAAACACTTGTCCTCCTGCTCCTGTCTTGCACCATGGCACAGTTTGGTATATCCATGGGGGTTAACAATTCCCTGATTTGACTGAGCATTTGAGTAATGCCTCTGCCTTGCCAGTGTCCTCCCAGTCCAGCCCATCCCAGTGTGAGCAACCGTGCAGTGCTGCAAGCCCTGACAAGGGCTCTTTACCGGAGTGGCTAACATGGAGTATATGGGATGTCCTGGCTGCCACAGAGGGAGGCAGCAATGCCTGAATGAAGCATGCAGCCCCTGAAGGGGAATTTTCTGGGGAGAGGGAGGGATGTGGCAGCTGCTGGGCACAGGATGCAGCACCAACACACACTTTGTGATGCTGCTCCAGTCAGTCACTGAACAAGTTCAGGGATAGCAGCAAAAAAACTGAGGCTGGGGGTAAGTGGTCAACCTCCCTTTATCACATATTATGAAATTCCATAAAATATTATGCCCATGAAAGAACCATTATTGCACTGAGCAGAGTTTCTGACCAGCCTCCGGTGCTGCAGGGGAGGAGGCTAGATGTGCAAATGTTACACATGCAGACCAAGCTTTGCCTCCATTAACAACTTAAAAAAGAAAATCCTACGGGCTTTAATTTCTACCTCACTGTATAAATGGCAAGGCTTTAAGAAGCTGATTTTATCATAACTGCTGGCTATATACATCAAATCTTTCTGGCTTGTTGGTTTCCTTAATCTGTGAGCTGTCATGAAAAACCCAGTTAAATAGTATTTATGTATATCTGTCTGAAAGTGTTTTATATTATATATCACTGTGCCTAAAAAGAAAGAAAGTCTCTTTGTAAATAGCAGCTGGCTGTTTTGCTTCCCTATGCATTGATATAAATTTCATTAACTCGTTTTCTTGCAGCACAGAAAGAACTTGGAGTCAGAACATGAATAAATTTCCCTTTACGTTCAGCACTGCTTCCCCCTGCACATGCAAACAGAAATGCTTTCAGTATTTAAGTATTTTCAGTATTTCATTTAACACAGCCGTAGTTGGAAGCAAAGAGAAAATATAAAGAAAAGCAGCGGTATAGCAGACACATCCCAGTGAGCGAGCTTGTGAGCCAGAGACAGCCTTTCCTATTTTGATTTGTAATTTGAGGATAATTCAATTAGACATTTTGAGCAATTTAAACCTTTGTGCATTGTCCAGCACGCAAGCATGAACTATTCAGCAGCAAACTAGACCTGACAGCCTTAACAGGCCAAGTAGAAATCCCAGTGTTTCAAATGAAAAGCTCTCACTTAATTGATATCTACTGAAAAATTAAAACAAATAAAAACGGGGTGCAAGGGAGGACAAAGGGGTGAGAGAAGTGCAAACACAAGAACCAGGCATAGATCCTGGCCCGGGGCTTCACACCTCATTTGCTTAACAGAATATTTCAAGACCTGTAAGGTCCTTTTAGAGAGATTAAAACACAAATGCACCTGACCACCCATCTGCTCACCTTTCCACCTGAAAGACAGGCAGCGTTTAGGAGCAAAATGGAAGCAGAATGGACAGGATGATCTGAAGGTCCTTTCCAACCCTAACCATTCTATGACTCTATGACCTACAGCTGCTTATCGCAGCCAGATGTCTCCTGCCTGCACTCAGTAACACTGGGGCATTGAAAGGCCTCGCCTTGATGCCAAGGTCCTGGCACTGTACCCGTGCAGCAGAAGGAAGTCCTGCCTGGACCTGTGGCCCGCTCAGGGTTGTCAGGGAGAAGTCAGGAAGCAGGTAGACCTATCAGGGTGCTCATTTCAACAAGGCAATGCCTCTTGCCCAGCATCACACATGGAGCCGGGTGTCTGCTGCTCTGCTCTCTCCAGCTGGCCATCAGCAGCCAAACCCTTGTGGGGGTGACCATGGAATGCATGGCCCTGAGCCCACACCACCAGGATATTGGCTGCTTGGTTGATAGCTTAGCAATATTAAAACACTGTGTATAATGATAACAATGCAAGAATTTCAGGGGGAATTTCATACAACGATGTTTCAGAGCCTTGCTTGCTTTACACGTACTGTCCCTCTTAACCTCTGAATCCAGGAGAAGGAAAGCTATTTGTCTTTTCACAACAAGCTGCCCTGGAAGCAGAAGGTCACACTAACCTATCGACCGGCTGGCTATCAGGCAAGACAGCTTTGATGAACACATATTTGGACTGCTCAAAGTCATTCTTTTGGTAACAACATTTAGAGGCAGGTGATAAAAGCATCATGAATCATCAAGTAAAAAGTTTTCTGGCAGGCTGCATGCCTTTGGTGTCCCTTCAACAGCTCCTCACTGAATTTCTAGAGCAGGAAACTCACCTGCAAAACTTCTCAGGAACGTAACACCTATCCCCTCTTCATTTTAAGCACTATGTGGGACCAAGTTTGTATGGTAAAACCCCCAAAAATGCATACAGTACATGTGGATGCCAGAGTCAGGGGTAATTTTTCCTATTTGAAGACGTGGTGTCCAGTGTGTTTATAACCTATTCAAGTGGAAACAGTTTGTGCAGAAATATTCCATGCTGCCTGTCTGCTGTAAGCTAACCTTTGCATTTGTCTAGGAGTTGCAGAAGAACAATCCCCTTAATTCCAAGAATGGTATTTGGGGGAAAGATATTAAAACGCAACAGTAACTTCTGACTGTTTTATTGAGACTCTCCAGTTCCTCTGATCTTTGGGGAAGGGATCAAATTTGACAAGCAGATCAATGCCTTTATTGCACATTACGAGCCTCTGGAAATTCAGTTTCCCTTCTTTACAGGCAACTTGAACTGAACACGTATATCTTCTGAAAAGTCTGCCTGTGGTGAGATTGCTCCATCTCTGACATTGCTACTAAAATTAAGACACTGAGTTTCAGTCAATTCTTGTTCAAGAATTAATCAGTTTGATGTCTGTGAATAAAGTCAAGGGTGGAGATGCAAAAAAGCAACTCAACTACTTTGTATTCAAAACCATAGTTTTGAGGGTCAATACTATTTACAAGTTCAGATCAAAATTAGCAGTGAGTTTTGTTCAAAATATTTGCAATAACGAAAGCTGGATGCTCTCATCTTTGTATATCTTGGTAAAAACAGACATTAGTAGAACACAAAAACCACTTAGCAAAAATAAACAGTCTCAAGAAAGGAGAATCTTCCTACTCACTGTGCTAGTGGGAATTCAGGATATTTTCAACACTGCAACAAAACAGGTGATGCTGATCAGACAGGCAGGTAGATACCCTCAGCATGAAAAATCCTTCAGAGGAATGACCACATCAACCTGCTTCACCCTCCTCTTCCCTGGTATTTTCCTCTTTGCAATGGGCAGTGCATAGACAAAGCTACAGTTCAACAGCTATTCAAACATGCCTCCTCCATGTAAGCACAACATACACATAGACCCGGCACCTGTCTAGAAGTGAGTAATAACTATTTGCAATTTTCCATAATTATATGTGGGGCAAACTCATTCACAGCATCTTTCAAAGCAAGCTTTTCTCCCTGCCTTAGTCAATGAGGCCAAGTTGGTATTATATGGTTCTCCTTTGAAAAATGACAGGAGAAAAGGAATGAGAGATATGTCTGGGTTTATCCTTTTTCCTAATGGTTTTAAGTACTGATGGTGCACATCTGAAGTTACTGAGGCTTTACAGGGATGGAGGAATCTACCCAAATGAAAAATTACAGATTCAGCCTGCAGGGCTAAATAGCCCTAGCCTGTTTGGTGTCACATGGGACATGGCTCCCGGGGCCTGAATTCAGTAATAGTGAGAGGGCAGATGATGCTGCACAGAGACATTTCAAAACGGGGGTTATCATTCTGTGATGCCAGACACCCATCCTAGGGGGAAACAATGCAAATGAAGGTAGCAATCATCATCATCATCATCATCATAGTAATAACAGTCTATCCAAAACTGGACATATGCATACAGTCTTCTACAGAGAATCCAACCTCATGCTTCAAAAGCAGTGGGTTAATTAATAGCAAATAAGACTTCAGAAAAATTGAAGAAAAACACCATGTGTTTGTTTGTGCGAGTATGTCTGCATGTGTGTGTAGGCATGCATGTGTATACAATTTAGTCCAGCCTAAGTAAAAAAAAATGTTATTCTGAAAGTAGCAGTTCTCAGGCTGATGATACTGTTGAGGTCACTTGCATAATCTGGTCAGGCATTCACTGAACAGGACAACTGCAAAGCCTGTGGTGCATCCTCCTCATTCCTGATTAGCAGCAGCACACACAGCACCAGCTTCCACAGCAGCTCTGGGGTTACAGCTGCTTGGAGTCTCAGCTTCCCTCTCTGGAGACAGAAGTCCAAACTGGGACCTCACAGGGATCTGGAGAGCACATGGGAGAAGAGCCCAGGGTCCCAGCCCAGCTTTCTAGCAAGACCGCCTCTCCATTGTTGAAGTGAACATGGAAACGCAGGTAACAACCATATTAAAACATGAAGCCCCCCTCCCCGTAACCCATCTTTTATTTTTTAGGTTAAAATAATCTGCAGCAGCCATAGGAAATCTTAAAATCTGGTTTTCCTCCTGGTTTTGAGCAGTTTCTCATGTCAGGGTAAACTACTCAGGCACATAGTGGGGAAGAAAACACCCTTTGAACTGCCTCGCCTCTAGGACGAGGGCCTGCATGGTCTGTCCAGGCTGGCTGGTCATATGCCACTGATAAGAATGATCAGGTGCACCCGAAAAGCCAGCTCATCCCTCCTGATGGCTGCAGTCTGTCATCGCCGCTTGAATTCAGCACACATTGCACAGACGTGCCCTTTCTCCAAGGGAACCGAGCAGCTGAAAGCAACATGACACTCTATCAGCTTAGGAAAGCTTAAAAACAACCAGCAGTGAGTTTGTCTATGGGTTTTCAGGGATTTTTCTGCCTTGATTTACATTTAATCAGCACAAATAAAAAAAAAAAAATCTAAAAAAAGAATCTAAAATGTAGCAGGTACCAACCCACCTTTCCCAAACATTTCAAGCTCTCAAGTCTCATTTACTCCAGGAAAATATGCCTTTATTCCAGCAATGGTGATGTTATTTGTACCATAAACAGAGTATTTTAAAATAGGTGTTTCACAGTTATTTTTTAAACCCAGTAACTGCTCTCCTGTTTACACAAACAACTTGTATATACAGGGTGAGATCTGCCTCATAACTGGTCAGATTATGCATCAGTACCGGTAGAGTTTGACTGGAAAACAATCATAATAAAAAATCTTGCTTTGACCTGTATTTATTTTCAACTGTACATGTATTGAGACAATGACGTTAAGAACAAGACAAATCATCAGCTGGGGCTGCAGAGTCTTAATGCTAGATTGGAGAAAGGGATTCTAACTGTCAAAGGCATTGCAGGAAGTACGATGCCCATCAGATCATCCTGGCTGCCAACTATTAAGGATCTGCTGATGCTGCCAGATCTGAATAACTGAGGAGTGGAAGCAGATTTGTGTGGTTAATATATTTTATGTGGTGGTGCACTACGTGTACTGATTTCAGTGGTGGGGCTACCATGGACTTGGCTGGTGTGGGATCTGGCTGGTGGTGGGTTCATGTTCAGGCTTTTAAGACCAAAGAAGAGTGCTGTCACATTTCATGCAGAGTTCCAGAGCTTGAAGTAGATACGAAGATGTTTGTTAAAACCAAAATAAAAAGGATTTGTCTGAAATATCCTTTTGCATAAAGGAATACATTTTAAAATGACACTGGAGAGAAAAAGTTATACCGTATTCCATTCTGCACATTTTATTCCAAACATAATTGTGCCAGGAGACAGACTAAGGTGATGCACAAGTGATGAGATTCTTATTCGCAAAAGAAGGGAAAAAAACCCTTCAGTAATGAAGACAGAATTCACCCACATATCATATGATAGTGATAACTAAACTAACATAAATTAGACATCAAATTTGGATGCTGGAGAATAACCTACATTCCACATTTGTTATGATGATTCATAACAATGAACTTGACCCAAAAAATGCTACTTATGTGCTCTGTGTTAATAATCACTATTCAGAGAATTCCCCAGTGGATTAATTCAACTTCCTTTTTTGCAACAGCTCCAGTCTCCTTTTATTCAGCATGTTCATTTTATTCCCTTTTAATTAAATGTGATTTTCTCAGCAGATGCCTTTGTTTTTCAGTTTGAATATTTGACTCAGCAGAGCTGAGCGATGAGCATCCCATCCCGCTCTCTGACTTACCACTCCAGCTCTGCCTCGCAGTGCCATGCACCAGATGCAGCCATCCTCAGAGAAAGTCACAGCTCCAGAAGTGCACTGAAGGGAAAAGCTGTCATGTTTTGACGAGGCTCATGGTGCAGATCATGTCCTTCTCTCTGGATTGATGTCAAATGATAATCACGAGGCCAGCCTGTACATTCTTGATACAGCTTTTGGGGAATCAATCTTACCAGTAAGATAAATGAAACAAGCTACAGTCCTTGAAAATACAATCTGAAACTATTCTGCAAAAGGAAGGTTTTGGGTTTTTCCTGGTTCTTAATCTTCATGATTGAAAACAACAAAAAGATTTTTAGCTAAAAGAGCCACATTTTCAGGCCAAATTTAAAACTGCCCTGTCTGCTGTTATAGATGTAACTAAACCCCAATGTATCCCACCTGCATTCACAAACCAGTTGTGGAGACCACCCAGTGGCTCAGGGAGCATCACCAGCTGCATGGAAACTGAATTTGCAGAGTTAGGGACTGTGGCAGGAGCTTTTTCCCATGACCCCTGGCAGGCTGGGGGTGAGGAATCTGTGTGAGCTTGTAGAGACACTCTCTTCTATACCTCCCTCATGGCACAAGAACCTGTGGATGATGCCGGGCTCTGATGGAATGCAGGTATGCAGACACTCATCACCAGATACAACACTGCAGCTCATACAAGCATTTGCTGCTTCACATCTCATATAGAACTACATTTTTGGGGTTGATTTGTTTTTAAGGAAAAATGCTCATGGATTTAGATGAAAGCTTTGGTCAAAGGAAGAATAAAAGCCTCTATCTCTCCCTGGACTATTTGGGTGAAGGAGGCAACAGGCAAATCACCTCGTGCTGAGTTTGCATTCACCTTCATGGCTCACAGAGAGCCTAATTGGTCTTTCTTTCAGCCAGCTTCAGTGAAGATAGTCTCAAAGTTGAGGTAAACTGAGGCAAATACTTTGGAGACATCAGTGCAGGATCTGCAAAGAGCATTTGCTGGAATCACAAGATTTATTTCTAGTGCCCTGGGGTGGAACGAGAGGTAATTATATCCATTTGCATCCAACACTTTCCTGAAGGCAAATGTGAGTCCTCAGATAGACCTCCTTCAACTCCTCAATGGGAGTTTGCTGGCAGCAGATGCTGTATGAAAAGGTAAGGTAGGCAAAAAGGTAATTTTGTCAAATCCCATTTCCCAGTCACTAAGTTCAAATGATGGAAGTAACAGAACTGACATTGCTCTTCAAAATTTTATTCTCTTTTATTTTCTCTCTTTTGTTCAGTATTTTAATTATTTATTGGTTCATTCTGGTTTCATGTGTGGGGTTTTTTTTCTCCATAACATTTTTTTCCCTAACCTCCTGGATACTCCCATGATTTATAACCTTCTTTTTTGCTTCACAAAAATCAGGTTACTGAAAGAAAGAACTGCCTATGGGTAACCTATCCATTTCTGATAAGGAAGAGTGAGCCAAGAACAGAAATAATGCACAGTCTGCAATGCTGCAGTCTGTCCCTCCCATTGAATTACACTATTTAAGGCAAAACAGAACAGCTGCCATAAACTTGCTCCATTCATAGAAATGAGCTGAGATCTTCATCTGGTAAATAGTGATATAGTCCCACTGGAGTCAAGGAACTTCAAATTTATCAAATATAATGATCCATCCCTCTTTGCTCTCTTCACAAAACTGCCAGAATAAAAACACTCCCATTGTGAGCCAGTATCTGCCTTACTCCCTCTGCCCATCTGTGTTGACTGTGGTTGCTCCTGCACGGCACTATGCCCTCTGACTAAGTTTGAGGATGACTTCCAGCCTCCCAGAGCTTTTCATTACCTTATCTCCATTATTTAAACAAATGCAGAACACTTCTCCAGACAGGTTGCAGGGCACCAGTTTATCTGCATTCTTATAATAATGAGCTTTTATCCACAGTATCCAGCCTCTTTTTAAAAGTCAATCACTGCCTGATTAATGTTCTTTAAATAGGGGGATCTCCATGTTACAGTACTAGATGTACTGTCCTTCTCTTTTGATCCCTCTCGCTGCGTTTCACTGCTTGCTTCTTGTTTTGCTGTTCTGACATCACCCAGCCACTTCCCATCTTAATGTTCATTGCTAACAGCATGTTTGAAGAACATTCACAATCTGTTTAATGGGACCTGTGTCACACATTCAAAGGAGTTTAGCTTTAATGCATTTACTTAGCTGGTCAGGGGCAAAGGGTAGCTGAGGTGTGCTGAAGCTGTGACATGGTTAATGTTAACTGTTATCTTTGTCACCGTACTGCCCACAAAATCAGGATGTCTCAGGCCTAAGCATGATACCATGTAATTACAAGAATAGATGATGGCCATAACATTTCTTTTTATTCTGTGAGTTATATGAAGCTATTATGCAGCAATCCAGCCTAGCAATCCAGACCTCTTTGGGGTGACATACTTATTTTACACTTTTTTTTGACGATCAGTCATTTCTTTTAAATGCCAGTTCATAGTAACCTATCAGAAAGACATAGTTGTATATTTTCCTTATTTTCTGGCTTCCTATAATTTTACAAATTATCAGAGGGCTTCTTAGCAACATAATCTTATAAATGTAGCATTTCAGATGCCTTCTGCTGGGGGCTTTGGCTGGGCTACTTAGGACAAGATATTCTTTTACACTGTCTAGAAGCCTTGGCAAGAAGAAGAAAAGAGCAATGTCTTTCAAAAATGTGGCATGTTTCACTTAAAACAAATCTGGGTGCTAAGATATACAAATCTAATATAGATAGTAAGATAAAATGGAACATAGCTTCTTTTTGAGCCAAAGATGGGAAAAAAGACTTGTGAAAGCCAGTCCCAATTTTCTGACTTGACTATTGGAATAGAAGTTCCATTTGTTGCAGAAGGATAATTATCTTCTTTTGGCTTCATGCGTGAATTTCCATCCAGCTATGGACTCTGCCTCATTGCAGATGGGCATATCATGAGAGAGGTCCAGTTATGCTGGGCACCGTGCATACACATTACGAGATATTCTGTCTCCAACAAACTGAAGAGAGCGCAAGAGCCAGGAGAAATGGAGAAATTTTACTCCCATTTGAAAACGTGATGATTCTGGGGCACAGTGACCTGCACAAAAAAACCTCACACAGAATAGCCCCAAAAGCCCACACTTCTTGGGACGCTCGTAGCATCCAGCAAATTGGAGAGGCCTCAGCAAGAGTTCAGGAAGCTGCCTCTGTGTTCAGAGTGGTCCATGCCAGCACACGGCCCTAAACTCTCAGTAATCACCTTTGGTGACAGCTACGCTCTGAGCCACAACAAGCCATACTCTCTCACTCTCCGTGGTGGAAATTACTGCCTTTTGATGCTGTGTTTTATTTGGTGCTTTTCCTTTTGGAAGAAATGCATTTTTCTTTCAACAGAGAAAGCAGTTCAAAGTTCTAACTTTCCTAAAGAGAAAAAGGAGGTCATATATTCTGGCATTTTCTTGTAACCACTTTAAATATCAGCACACTCTCATGATTTGCTTGTCCAAACCAGTTAGAACTGGAAGGTTTCTATTTTTCTTTCTAGCTGGGGGAGAAAGTTCATAAAACAAAAGGAACATGCCTCAGAGAAGCATTTCAAACAGAAAATTATCTACCCTGAAGATGTGGAAACCCATTTTGCTATATTTATCAGTTTGATAGTAGAGAAAGGTCAAAATGTGAATTTATTCAGCAAAATCAGCAAAGCCTTTTAGGCTTCTACTGTCCCAGCTGGCATAAAACTTAAAACTTCATCTTATGGTTTAATATTGGAGGGCATTGGGGTTTTATTGTAGATGAAAATGTTCTATAGAAGACTTGGGGCATTGAGTCAAAACAGGATCAGAGAAATCAGATTAAAATTAGCAGTCCACAAATGTGGAATTAAAAAACAAAGCAAAACAAAACAAAACAACAACAAACCAGTTCTACTCTAGAGAGAGCCAAATCCATTAAGCTAATTAATTAAGCAGCCGATGTTCTGACCTGACTTTTTTCCTTCCTCTAAGATCTTCTTTCTTCATGCAAGATCTCTCCTTACTGCTTCTCTAAACAAACCCCAGTATTCTTCTGCGAACAGTTTGCTGATAAAATTTCCTCCAAACAGTCACAATCTGAAATCTGAACAGTGTGACCTACGTGACCTATTTCATCAATTCTATTTTCTCTTTTGTAGTGAACCGATGACCCAGACTTTACAAACACCTTCCTTTTTTACCCCTCCATCAGCAATTAGTTTCACTCCAAACTAAGTTTTCTTTTAAGACTTCTATTTTCAAAAACCAACAGGACACTTTACTGTAATTCCCCATTCTCAGGTACTTTGCGTCAGCCACAGACACAGCAAACAAAACCACATCCCCAGAAGACATCTGACAGAGCAATCCTAAAGGCAGGGCTTTCCACTACCACTTAAGCTGCTGCCTGGCTTGAAGCTGTGAAATTCACAGGCTGCTGAGATCTCCCCAGTAAAGCAGCTCTGTTCTGGACTCACACTCCACCCATACAAGCAGCACTCAGTGTTGAAACTTAATAGGAATCACAAACTAGTTGTTTCTTCTGCCCCAGTCCAACTGGGATGTGCAGGGACAGACTTTACAGCCTGGGGTTAGTGGGAGGGGGTTTTAATCAGTGCCTTGGTCCAGTAAATATTGTGCGAAGTAGGGAGAGAGGAAAGAAACCTCTATTCAGCAATGCTGGGAAAGGCCATAGATTGGAGATAAGAGCCATATTCAAACCTCAGTATAAATGAGATTGGAAAAGCAGCTGCTTTATCTACCAGAGAAGTGGGAAATACTACATTTCCCCATGCCCCACTGTGGTGGTTGTACTGAGTACAAGTAAAACTGAAATGAGTTAGGTGTAAAATGAGCTAAGTGTTTAAATATGGTTTTGACAAATGCTAACTCTGCACTGAGGAAGGCACATAGCTCCAGGAATCGTTTAGGCAGTACATTTCTCCTCCTTCCCTTCCCCAGGGAAGTTTATGAGATTGAAAGTTTAGAAATTTTTCCAGTCACAGCAGGAAAAGTGGGTGCCTTCCATAGGGTTCCTTTAGCCTCAAATTTCCCCTAGGTGAAATGCATAGCATCCCCAGCAATGCTTCTGGGATGGGTAATTAAATTGTTCCAGCACAGGCTTTCACACCTCCTGGGGCTGGCAGAGAGAGGATTTAGCAGGAAACCAGGAGTGTGGTGGGGGAGCAGGTCTTCCAAATCCAGAGAGCTTGTTTTCTGGTGCTTTTCTTACTCCATCATGCTCTCTTGGAAATGAATTACCAAGCTTGACTTTTAACAATTTAATTTTCTGAGTGTGTTTTGGCATTGATCAAGAACTTGCCTGTTTTGGACTTTAAGTGATTGTCTCTGAATTTGTTACTCTATACCCAAGCCTGCAAGTGAGGCACCCTGTGACATTTTTGCCAAGCTAATCAGTTCCTGCTGCTGAAGCTTAATAAATGTTATTCCTCTGCTGTGCAAGGCCTGAGGTTGTTCTGCTGAAGAAAAGAAGGGTGGAAATTAAATTTGAGGAGAAAACATTTTCTACAGGAGCAGAATTTGATATAAGGTTTAACCGCTGAGTATTTCTTACTAAAACACCTTATCAAAACAGAGAAAATGAAAACATCTTCTACTTTTGTAAGCAGATTTTTTTTTTCCTCAAAAAAAATAATTTACTTACATGTCTGGAGAAAAAAATGCACATTGGGTTGCCTTTATGGGCCAGATTCTGCCACCCTCCTACTGAGAACCTATTCTATTGCCAATCTGAAGTTGAACTATCATTGTTGATAATTTTAAAAGGATAGCACTGGATTTTGGTCTGGTATTTGGCAGTGTTCCCTCTTTTCAGTCTCTTGGGGTGTTTAATGACTGCATTTCAAGCCTTTGAAGGAGCAAAGAAGTTTGGACTTTTAGCAGAAGTTTCCCCTAACAGCAAATTCTGCCCCACTACTGGGACTGCTCCTTGGGGGAGATGGACAACAGCTCCCTTGTGCAGAAACAATTTAACCTACCTCTTTTGCATCACAGGCAGATGTCCTACGTATACCAAGGATCTACCTCAGTGATACTATTTCTCCTGAAGAGATCAAAGGTATACTGTGTCATTTATGCCCATTGGCATTGAGGTCCGGAACTTGAGTGATACAAAACATTGACGGGATCAGACATTCAGAAAATTAAGAGCCATCTTTCTAGAGCAAATACAGACTATTCCAAGAGCCTGTCATAATATTGCTCATCTCTTCCTCCTTCTGCCTTTTTATTGCTAAGACCTTTCTTCCCCAATTTTCTTCTTCGTTTAAGTTTAAGAACATCTCTTTGCTTCTTAACAGGAAGAAATATTTCACTCCAGAAATGGTTATGGGTCACTGACAATGATGCACAATTTAGGATTTGCTTATTAAGGATTTCCCAGCCAAACTTTTGCTTTTCTATGTCTATTGCTTTAATTAATCTTCTGTTTGGCATTTGGCTGCCTACTAATGCTAACAAAATATTGTTATGAAAACATGTCAAGTTGCCCTTCTTGAGCTATAATCAGTCTTTCTGGCATAAAGTACAGTCAGGTTCGATCTGGACTTTAAGTTCACTTCTAAGTTTCAATACATGATGCAATTCATAAAAGTTCAATAACTTAAACTCTTTCTGCTCCATCTGATACACAAGCCAATCTACTTTTTCACTTGATTTTGATATGCCTCATGTATCACATCCAGAAAAAAATTACATCTGAAATGTTTGTTGAGGGGGTAATTTCTCCTCTATGAGTGCTGTAATCTACTAAGAATTGTCAAATAAACTTTTGTTTCGGCTTTACTGGTTTTGCTTACAGGTGTATGTGGAGTTTCCTCCACTGGCCCATTGAGACCCCATAGCTACCTCAGATCTCCATCTCTTGGGCCCTTTTGAATCTGCTCATCTTCTATGCACAGAAGATTTGTAGACGGAGACTCCAAGGGTAGGCAAGTCCCTTTTACATTTCTCAGGAGGCTTCACAAATATAAACCTCATTTTCTTAAAACTGCCCTGGGGGGGAGGTCAGTCTTACCTCCCTCACAACATGATGAAGGAACTGAGACACAAATGTTCTGTCTGAGACTGGACCTACTCTGGAACTGAGAGAATGGAAGCCAGACCTCTCTTTTTCATGTTCAGTCCCAGGGCATTCCCGTGCAAGTCATTTGGTTGCTGACAGTTACTCAAGTCAACGTAATCACTGTATCTCACTTAACGAATACCACAGATTAAACAAAGTTGTTTGCTATATGTGTAATTATGCAGTAGATCTATACAAGCCCTAGGTTTAATTTGCCTCACGAAAGTGTAAAACAGTTATTTCAGGGACAACTTAAACCTGTATGCTGGAATTGAATTTAGTATCAAAGTATATACATTTGAAGATATAACTCTCCATGATGGCAAAGGAGATCAGATAATTTGAGGACAAAAAATTTAATTATGTAAATATTATTTCTTTTGTTCCAAATGTTTTGTTCCTAAGCATTAATTTAGAGGGGATTTTAGCTTATTGGCTAACCCAATAAAGAGCAATTACTTGGATTAAAAACAGGAACAATTACTCCAAGCTCTCTACTTTCACTTGTAGCAAGCAGCCTATCCCACCACTAGCTTTTAAGCTTTCAGACACATCTTTTCCATCTCACCCACTGCTGACATTTCCTGAATGAACCGCCCCTGTGGACAGCAGTGTTTCAGCAAACAGTCGTTCTCTGCTGCCCTGGATATCCTACAGCTGTCTTACCCAGTGAACCTAATCAACCTGCTGGGGAGAGGTGAATTCTAACCCACATGAAACTGATTGAAATGAGTGATTCCCACCTCTTAATCCCAGGGTGAGAAAACAAGACTTTGCACATAGAAATACCAAGTTATCTCAGGCAAGTATGGAGCAATAATGACCTGAAATACCTGATTGTTCTGTCAGTACTGGATGAATGACTGGAATATTTGGTAAACCAGTTGAATTCTGATTCCAAGTTTGTTTCAGATCGTCATCCTGAGTATAGCTTTGTACACAAATGAGTCATAGTAATTACAACTTATTAAATTTCTTACGGAAGATCTCAAGGCTCTAGCCCAACCATCTGCACCTCATAGGAGGAAGTCTTAAATAAGCCTTTGTGGGTCTGGCCAAGAGCCTTTTTGCCTATCTTTGTGACCACAGTTAGAGCTGAAAGAAGAGCCTACAGGGACACAGGCATCACAGAGTCCCAGGCTTGGATGTGGCACCCTGGATCAGGAATGGAATGGGCTAGGATAGAATAATATGGCAGTTTAAAGAGACCAGCAGCGATCATTTAGTCTAACAGCCTGAGCACTTCAGAGCTGATCACAAGTTAAAGCATAAGTTTGCCATGGCAAAAGGAAAAGTGCTGTGGAAGTCAAGAAGGACTGCTAAACTTCAGAACAAGTCTGCTATCACCATATCCGTCAGCGAAGGAAACTGCCCAGCCCATCCAAATAATCAACTCAGATACCTGGGAGAGACAAGACTCTACCAAAAGTACCAGTTAGTCTAAAATTTTTCTGCTGGAGCACTACCTACTGCTGACTACAGGTGCTTCGATACATAGGTGCTATCAGTAAAGCTTACTTCCCTTCCCACATGGGATGAACAACCTGCTGCAAATGAGTCCCCACCACCATGCTCCCTGTCGCAGACAGGCAGCCTGCAGATGTTCCCAGGTGGGAGATCATGGTCTCAGAAAGTGTTCTGATAGTTACAGGCTTGCTGCTGTTTACCAGATCCAAGTCCTCTGGAAGTACTGGAAGCAGGTGCATTTGTTTTTTAAATCATAAACCCTTGTTTTTTCACCATGGGTTCACTCTCAGAGAATACTTCTCCTTATGGTTTCTAGCCCCTGCAGACCAGATGGTGAAACTCTGCTTCTGAGAGTGTTTCCTGAACTGTGAAACCAGTGGAGGACCATACCCCAATTGCCCCATTTGCTCCAAGCAGTGCTTTACATCACAAGACACTGTAATGAAGTCATTAGGCCTACTGGAGGAGAAAAGAGCTATTTAAAGTAGATCTAGCACCAGAACTGGACTGAAATGGAATTTTCCATTTTATACATATGAAAGATTAGGCTGCAACTGCACCTCCCTGCTGCAGAATAAGCCATGGATCCAATTATGGCTCTTCAGCTTCTTGTGTGAATTCACAGTCAGCAAGAAAGCAGTCAATATTTATCTAAATGCTATAAGGCTTCCTTCTCCCTTGTGCTCCTTGTCAGTTTGTCTTTAAATTGCAAGAAAATCTGTTGTTTATCTGCCCTAGAAGCATTTTCCAGTTGTCAGGGGAAGACCTTCACTCATACCAGGTGCCACTTTTAATGACTAAGGGTTTTAACCTTTGTAACTACGGTGCGACTACAAGCAGTGCTGCAGGCTGTCGTTTAAGAGTAAAAAATATCACAATAATAAAAAACACTAACACTAGTGTCGGCTCAGCACACAGCCTCTCCCTTCCCTGGGCTATTGCAGAGCATAAGCCCTCTGAAGGTTACTTCTCTGCCAGTTTCAAATATCGACCTTGATGTCCTGTCCCTTACAATATTCTTTAAAATCCATCATCTGCAAACTAAGTTTAAGTCAGAAAACCTAATTAGTAACAGAGACAATGAATAACAAGCTTAAGAGGACGGAGAAGAGAACCTCTTGCAGGTGGCCAGCTCTTAGCTGAATAATTCTCTGTGCAATGGTCATGCTTCACAAATTTAATTCTCAGTAATTTCATTTAGGATGAGGAAAACAAAACAAAATGAGCGAAGTGATATAGGATTTCATTTATATTCTGACAGGTACATTCATCCAAAGTTTACCTCTAATAGCTGCAGCTACTGTACCTTTCTACCAAGCATTTAATGGTGTGAAACAAGTGGCAATAAAACAAACAAAAAAATAAACGCTGAAAACCAGGACATACTTGGTGTTGCTATTTGCTATTTTTATACCAAAAAAAGAAGCCTCCCCACCGTCAGGCTGATTGTATTAATCTGAGATTCCTACGGTCCTTCAGACTTGATTGCTTTTTGATTCTTGCTTAGTAGAAGTGGTGATAAAGACAATGAAATCATAATTCCTATTTAGAAGGCAATGGGGAGGCCACTTCAGTTCTGTGGTGAGTGGCACATTTTGTTGCTTCAATTAAAAAGTTGTTCTGAGAAGCTTCTGCACTATTCATGCCACAAAAAGGATGGTATTTATGAGACACTTTGTGCATCACCCTTGCAATCTTTCTGAGCTATGTTGACACTGTTGCTTAAGCATATTAAGGCACAGAAGCAGTCATCAAATTTGAAATATTCTTTTTATCTTGAAAAAATAAATCAGTTCGCCCAATGATGGAAATACATTTTCCTTTATGTAGTTCTTAAAGTGCTATCCATATCTATTAACGCTCCTAAAAGGATGTTTTCAGCAAAAGAACACCCTCTAAAACTAAAAAAACATCAAACAAACCCGTAAGCATCAAGCAGTAATTGATGGCATTTAGTCCAGGACTGCACTGATTTTCAAGTGCCTGCTCCCTTTGAGATGAATGCCCAGAAACCTCCAAGGGCCAAGGTCTTTATTCCCCAAGACCGACAATCATTGTGCAACCAAGAGCAACTGTTCTTTCCTGAAGACAGCAATGGCTGAGGGATTCATCAGCATAGTATGCAGTCCTCTGAGCTAGCCAGACTCCCTTAGGACTGAATTTTCACTTTTAAAAAACTCAGTACACTTCACTGGTGCTTTTAGATTTTCATATAGCAAAAGCATTGAGAAGTAATATTTGACTGGGATTAATAACAGTGGACCAAAGAGCACATATAAGATTTGAGACCACTTCAGAATGCTGTGAGAGCACTGGTAAGAAGCTGTTGGCTTAACGATAGTTCAATCACCTTTAGGAATT
Source organism: Loriculus beryllinus (assembly GCA_039877255.1). Lineage (NCBI taxonomy): Eukaryota > Metazoa > Chordata > Aves > Psittaciformes > Psittacidae > Loriculus > Loriculus beryllinus. The sequence continues at coordinate 2,606 of JBCJKH010047970.1, read as the reverse complement.
TTATGTAATAATGCCAGGATACTTCATGTTGACTAGGACTATAAAATCAACTATTCCTTTTGCAGTGGAATCATAACAAAGACTCCTGCTAGCTTTAGATCTAAACTCAATCCGAACTACACAGATGTATTTGAGGTGCTGCCGTTTCCCTCTGTGTACCAGCAGAAATATCTTCCTCATATCAAACAGTAAAATTAGCTGCAGGGGATGTAAATGTCCCAACATCCAAGGTTTGTTTCCCAATCTTTGAAACTATCCCTGGATAGAAAACTAAGTTGCACATTGAACTTGTTCTCACCAAATCTTTTGCAACAGGTTGGAGTTGCTCCAATCTACAGTTTTCATCTGCTGAGACACTGAACAGGAAAGGAAAAACCTCAGCCCCATTCAGCTCTTCCCATGGGACCCTCAAGTCCACCTCCTTAAGCAAAAAGGCAGTAGAAGCTCAGAATCAGTCCTCCTGTAAGCAGATGGCACCTGAGAAGAGGTTAGAGCTGGAGTGACTTCATTTACTCAAATTACCTAACAAGAGAGGTAATTGTGTTGTAAAAGTTGTGCCCCTAGGGGTTGGAAAAATCAACACACAGCATATGCAGGCCTTCCTTGAACAAAGCAGCTGGTACCTTCCAAAGGAGGACTTCAAATATGGAAGCTTGCTGTGTCCTTGCTACTGAACAAGGCCCAGCTCCCAAACAATCCACCCAGCGTCTTCAGGAGGAACACAGATCTCCATGCTCTGTCAGGCGTGTTCACTCCCCAGTACCCAGCAATGCTTCCAGCTCTCTCCTCTGCCTTTTCAGGGATATTGGTGGTAACTAATGCTAGGTAAATGGGACAGCCTGGGATCTTTCCATGAGGGGTCTGACCAACTGCTGCTACAGAGGTAGCAAGGATTTGGTTCAAGCTGCCTAGAAGCACAGTAAAGGCTTTTTCCAAGACGTAGCTTGGTTGCAGGCCCTATAGTCAGCATGGGCACAACTCGGATATGTGCTATCACTCTGTCCTGCTCATGGTAGGCTACCTCCAATGCTATGCCCTTTGCCCATGGTAAGCACACTGGGTGAATGCCTATGATGTGAGGCAATGCCCTTCTAGATACGAACTGAGATCTAGCTTGAAGGGTTTCCCAGCATCTTCAGAAGCTAGTTGACCTAGGAAAAGCTGACCCAGTGCTGATTATGTTACCTATGTTGCTTATGTCTAACTTTTGCTTTGGAACTCTCCTGTAAAACCTCAACTGAACCCTAGTATATGTGTGCTTTTAAATATCCCCGGCAGCTACCACTTCCCTGAAAACTAACCTTGGCTGAAATTAGGATCCAGGTTCCTCAGTAAAACACCAGCTGGAAAAGTTGGACAGGGAAACCTCAGACTGGCGCAGGTCTACCTGCACATCCTAAAGCATGTGTGCGGCTCATCCTGCCATACCTGGAACAGGGCAGGAACAGTTCCTCTTTAGGTCTTCAGGTGTCTATATGCCATGCTCTGTACATTCATGAAGAGGTAAGGGAGACCAAAGTCTCAACAAATCGCCTCTTGCTTTGTTGAGCAGTGAGGGAATAGTATTATGTCATACTTGGGCTGGTTCATCAGTGGAGGCCATAAATGGGAGCTGGTTTTTTGCTCCTCTCTCCTTTACACATCCTCACTAGCACATCCTATAAAGACCACAATTGATGCCACAGTACGCAGGAAAATACATTCCAGCTGGGACCAAGCAGAGCCTTGAAATGTTGCTGTGGATTTCACTTCCAAGCCATGTCATTCTGCTCCACTCTGTGACACTTGAGACAACATTATTGAATTCCCCATTCTGATACCCTCATTTGAAGCAAAGCATCTTCAGCAGCCCTAATGTTTGATCTCAGCCTCACAGCTGGGGAAAACTAACAGCTGTTTTGTGATTCAAAAGGAACAGAACAATAACCCACTGAGGCTACTTCTCCTGTATATGTGGATGGGTGAGTCAGATGAATAATTGGACAATGCAGATCAGTTAAGCCTAATTCACTTAATAGCATTAATTTGCAAATTAGTACACATTAGGTGAATCATCTGCAATTCATTTTGACAGCTATGTTAAAAAATATTAAAGTAGTTACAATGAAACATAGATAAATATTGCTGCTGAAGAGGTTCTGAAGCAGGCAGTTGCTATGTTGACTTTTTTGTCTGTAAAGGTTTGGGATGCATAGGTCTGAGTTTTATAAAATCAGTAGAAAGCGTATTTTCTTCCAGGCTTGTACAGCTTTTATCACCCTGACAAATCTCAATGGAGCTTAAATAATCATCAGAGACAGGCTGGCAAAGTTCTGACTGGGATCCAGGCATTGATGTTGCTAGGACTGATGTAAGGGTCTGGTGCAAGGAAAAGAAATCGTTTTCAATCTGAAATCTGGTCTAAGAAAATCAGCTGGTAAAATAATCTGGCCTGCTCACACTCTTCCTAGGAAGGCTTGGAAGCACATCTGGGCTATTGTTATTAAGTGGCACACAGTTAGGGCAGATGAGCATCTGATATTTGAGCAAGCTTGGTGATGAACACTGGGAGGAAAATGCCAGTATTATTATTATGATGTTATTAAAAGGCTGAAAAATCCTTTGGT
>JBCJKH010047967.1:0-10756 GCA_039877255.1 Loriculus beryllinus | reverse complement strand
CTCCAGTGGAAGGGGTCCCTGCCCGTGGCAGGGGTTGGAGCTGGAGGAGCTTTAAGGTCCCTTTCAACACAAACCAGGCTGGGATGGGGTGTACATCCCAGCTCTGTAAGGACCTGCCTGTATCCAGACTGCCAAGTTGCTCCATCTTGCCCCTGATGCTGGTCGGGCAGTGTTGGCCATAGCACCCTCTGCTCCGGTGGGTTTTGGCTGAAGCACAGGCAGTGATCCCATGGGGTGTGTGGGTCCAGAGGCAGGCTGAGCCTGGTGCCTTCCGGTGTTGTGCTCATTCCTGCTTGGATGTGGTTTGCTATATCTCTTAATCAGAGCATTTACTGACCAGACCTGGCAGTCCCCAGGGAGCCTTATTCAATTTTCCCTGATTGCTGAGCCGCTTCCCTGCTGTGGTAATTAAATGCTTAACTTCGGCTTGACTCGAGGACAAAGCAACCTGTATGCAAACAGGCACCAGCTCCCTCTCCTGGGACCCCACGCTTGGGCAGGGAATGGGGCTGGGGCCATCCCTTCCTGAGCAAGGGGGCTGATCCCACCCAGGATCAAGCCACACTGAGCTTGTCTGCTGGTGAGGACAGACTACCCCCTGCTTGCTGTGCTGGCCTGGAGACATGGGAAAACCTGGAGCACTTGGCTCTGATCTTCCCCTGAGGATGTTGGCAGCACCCGCAGAGCTGCTTGGCCAGGTTGAGTGCCCCACACACCGCTGCACCACACACTGGCTTGCCTGTTGGGTCTGCAGTGCCTGAGTTGTCCTTGAGCAATAGGATGTCCTGGGGGAGCACACGATGATGTTAGAGCTGCTCTCCTCCTGGCTGCCCTGTGCTGCTGGGCGGCAGCAGAGCCTGGAGTGCAGGTTTGGGCACAGGAGAGCAAAGCATGGGGGGAGCAGAGAGGGCAGTGAGGCTGGCAGAGGGGCTCCATGTGAGCCTGGGGTGCCTTGCGAATGCTGCTGCAGCTCTTATGCTGGGCAGGCTGGAGGGAGTGTGAGCAGGGTGAATGTGGGTGACACAGGGAGTGGGGATGGGGCAACAGGGGGAGCAGGGATGGGAGCAGGGAGAATGCAGGTGATGTGGCTCAAACACGGGTGATATAGGAATGGGAGTAGAGACCTCAGAGCAGCTTCCAGTGTCTGAAGGGGGCTCCAAGGATGCTGGAGAGGGGCTCTTCATTAGGGACTGCAGTGACAGGACAAGGGGTGATGGGTTCAGACTGAAACAGGGGAAGTTCAGGTTGGAGATAAGGAAGAAGCTCTTTAGTGTGAGGGTGCTGAGGCGCTGGCACAGGGTGCCCAGAGAAGTGGTGAATGCTCCATCCTTGTCAGTGTTCAAGGCCAGGCTGGGCAGAGCCTTGGGCAACATGGTTTAGTGTGAGCTGTCCCTGCCCTTCGCAAGGGTTTCCAACCCAAACCATTCTATGATTCTATGACTTACGATCTTGGATTGTACAGTTCGGAAAACAGGCTGAGAATGGGCTCAGGCGGTCTAACAGCATCTGACATACAAAGGGATTGAAGAGGAGGTTGAGCTGACCTCTCCTTGAAGATTTCCATTGACCACAAGTTGCAGGAAAGGAAATTCTGATCACACACTAAGAAAAAGATTTCTCCATGAGAGTGCTCAAAAACTGAAACAGGAAACCAGCACGGCTGTGGTGTCTCCATGCTTGGAATGTAGTGAAGAGCATGCTGAGCTAAAGCACCTCTTTCTCATCTCCAGGCTTCAGATGAACTTCTTTCTTCATCATGTCCCTTAGTATAAGGGGCTTGTTGTCTTTACAGGTCAACACACCCATCCCAGGACATCCTTCAGGGATCGTACTGGGAAATCTGGGGCCTGCCGCTGCCACCTTCCGACAAGAGAAGAAAATGCGAACGCCTCGTCCCAGCCCAATTCCCAAGGATGGAATAGAAGAATTACCAGGATTTATTTTGGTAGGGTTTAATTTTTGCTATTTCCAAACTTCGGGATCATTTGTTTCCAATCAGCTTTAGGATGAGCTGCCTCTATGTGGAACTAAAACAGGGAGAAATAACCAGAATCTAAATTGCCTTGACCAAACTAAGAGTTGAATCCCAACCTGAGCAGCTACACCTCGCCCTTACAAAGAACCTGAGCCCTGCAAAGGCTTTTAACACTGTCTCCCACAATAACCTCATATACAAGGCACCTCCACTCCATATCTATTCACTGCTCATATTTGGGTCTTTGCCATCTTTAATAGTTGGACCATGATATTAAATGGGTGCTGTTCCTGGAACCAACAGGTTTAACTGGTCTGAGCTCAGCGAGGAGTCATGATGCAAAACTCAGTCTCCTGAGTGAGAACGGGTGACTGAATCCCTGCTATTTTAGCCATGAGAATACAGAATCAGAGCCAGGAGCACTTTGTTGTGGGGGCATGAAAAAGTTCTGGGTGAAATACAATACACCAGTTGCGTTTCATAATTGCATGGAGAAGGAGAGCAAGGCAGCTACTCACACCTCTTCCCCTATGGGTTTGATGCTGTGTGTTGCCAGTCTGACTCGTTCTACACAAAGGACAAGAAGTATTCACTTATCGAGGATGCCAAGTGTCACAGGAAGAGCCAGACCACCAATGCCAGGGAGACCAAGGCACATTGTACATCGGTTTAAATCCCTTTTCCTTGTGAAATGGTGAGCAGGAAGATTGGACAAGCCACGCAAAGCACCTCCCATCGTTCCACCATCCTCTCATCTCTGCTGTTGCTCAGGTCAGCATTGCAGCCTGGAAGTGGCATCTTTCCCCTTGCTCCCCATAGCCCCTCATATGGACCTCAATGCCCATCAACTGGGAAGGAAAGGAACCAGGAGGAAAGGGAGAGGGTTAGCACTGGCAGGAAGGTGGAGCTCTTGCTTCAGTTATTTATTTCCTTCCTTTAGCACCACTCATTTTCATTTGCAAACCACCTCCCTACACACTTCCCTTGCCTCCTCCATGTCAAAACTAGCAAATAAAGCCGTTTTCTGGAGGCTCACCAACCTATTTCTTCCTCCAGAACCTGTGGTTGCCGTGGAGTTATGACTCCATAGACTGGAGGCATGTCCAGAGGGACAGTAAAAGGAAGGGATGGAGAGGAAGGAATTCCCCCTCTTCAGACCCATTTGCTGGCATACTGTGTCTTGTACCCTGAGATGATCTGCAAGGCCTTGGGATGACAGTGAGAAATGTCCACAGAGCCAAGTGAAACAGAACTGGCAACAGCCTGTGCTGTTTAGTTCCCAGAAAGACCATCAGGCGCTGGGCATTACTACATCTCTGAACAGGATATGGACCTTAATAAGGGAAGTTATGGACCTTAGCAAGGTCCATATAAAAATGGACCTTAACATGGACCTTATATATGGACCTTAACAAGGGAAATATGGACCTTAACCAGGGAAGCAGCTATTACCTCTGTGTCATAGCATGGGTGGTGTCCCCTATTAGATCAGGAGAAATGGCACCATTTCCCTTAACTTTCTGAACCTGAAATGTGGGAGAGTCCATCCTGGGCCTGCCTAGGGACAAACAGGTCTCTGTGGAATAGCAGGAGCAGGGAGAAGAAAGGAGAGGAATGCCAAGCAACAAGGAGGTGTAACCTCTTAAGGAGCAGGGTCCTTCTTCAATCCCCATCTGTGCAATGCCCTTCAGTCCCCAAAATACTCCCTGTCACCACTGGTGCCCTCCCATCCCCAAAACCACTTACATTGCAATACACAGATTGCAAGGAAGAAGAGCAGTGGAGAAGACCCTTTCCCAGGAAGCTGATAATCCAGGCTGGGGTTATGCAGAGAAAAGGAATAAATCACCTTTCTGCCTTTGTTTCAAGGCATAGAAAGGAACTAAGAATCTCTTGAGAGCCCATGGCTGCTATTCTGTATATGCCTCACATTCCCCAGGGAACATCATCTCCTTCTCCCAGGGGATCCAACCGTGCTCCCAGAAATAATAAAGCTTTAAACAAAGATCAGGATGACACATCTTTACGAAGCAGCAGGAATTCTTGCTCCCAATTTCAGGAGCATGGCAGGGGGGAGTCTCCAAAGCAATCAGCCCCATGTCTGTGTGTCCATGTGTGCATCTGTCCGCAGGCAGGAGTGAGAACAGGGAACCCCAGGGAGCTCAGGAAGAGGAGCAGCTGCCCATGGACACCCACACAGGGGCCATTATGTGCCCAAAATAGCCACCCTCTCCAACAGGAAGAGCAGAGGCTCGAAGGACAAATCCCATCTTCATTCCCCAGAAGGTCATGGACAAGTCAATGGTATTTACGAGCACGTCTATTGAAGGCAAAGACAATCCCTGTTCTTTATCCACCATCAGGAAGAGACTCCAATGGCCTTGAGATAGCATGCATGGATTTATCCCTCACTGTATCCTATAGGGAGGGATAACTGTCATCCTTTTGGCCTGCAACCCCCAGCCCTGGAGTTTGAATCCAACCCAAGTGCTTTGTTTTCAAGCAGCAAATCCATAATATCTATAAAACCATCCAAAAACATTGCTCCAAGTGTACCTTTTTTATTAATTCCATATATTTTTATTAGAGTATAAGAAACAATATGTAACATACGCTACACTTATACTGGTGTTAATATATTTAAAGGAATCAATGCTGCTTTACTCTGCTTATTGTGTTACAACAAAGGTAATACACGATTACAAATCTCACATACATGTATTAGTAAAATCGACGTTGCAGTGGAGCCATCTCAGTGAAATGATTTTCTCCAACAAAGCTGAAATAAAAGGTGTCAATAGTTTTCCTGCAACACTTTATTGGCCTTATTATATTTTCATGGAGTGTTTCGGTTGTGATGAAAAGGTAAGGTTTGGGCTGGAAAAAAGCATTCCTTCAGAAGATGTAGGGCTTGGGAAACCTGTTTAAGCCTTTCACGTCTCAATTTACACTATTAAATCTGGACGAAACATTCAACCTCATCCTGATGTTGCTGATTCGCTGCTTCACATGCAATTATCTGGTCAATAGTAGCTTGCCTTGGCTCCCTATTCCCTTTTTCATATGCTAAGGGTTCCTCCTTGTGCAACCTGGGCTTCAAAGCTTCTCTATCAAGTCTACCATAAGCCAGTAGGTGGCAGGATGGACCCAGGGCTTGGCTTCCTTGTGTACCACGACACTCCTACAATGCATGATTGGGTGTGTCTATTCCCATTCCAGGTTGACAGCCTCAGACAGCGGCTTTCCAGGGGTGAAATAACTCCTCCAGGATCAAGGAAGGAGGCAAAGCCATCTTCATCCCAAACAGCCAAGACCCACAGCATGGCAATGAAAGCACAGCCCAGGCTATAGAAGCATGCAGATTGAAGCGAGAGGCTTGTGATAGGGCCCTAAACCACCAAGCATCCAGATGTGCACCACACCTGCCTTTCCCATAAACAGGAGACCACGGATAACTGTACCTCATTCCTGCATGAAGGCACAGCCACCCGGACCAGAGCCACAGCCTCCTTCATGGCAAACAAGGATCCTGGGTGGCAAGTCATTTCAAACAACTTGAGTACATTAACACCAAACAAGGACATTCTTTGAATAACGATGTGGATCCTTTGAGTAATGATTAAGCAACTCTGCCTTATTTGTCCTGGCTGTTTGTACAAGGAAGTCGCATCAGGTTTGTGTTATCCAAAAGGAGAAAAACAGTTGGAAGAGCTTCGTTTCATTTTTTAAGCCCTCCTTTTTGGCAAACAGCAAACCCAATGGACCTGGATGGAAAGGGCTGGTGCTGCAGTGAGCTTTAAGCATGTACAGACAATAGATAACAAGAGCCCTTGTAATGCTGGCGTAGTGGTAGACAGCAGCAGCTGCCGTTGAAATACAGCCATTTCCAGGACAGAAGCACAGAAACCATATTCTCATTAGCTCCAAAATAGGCAGGTATTTGACTTAAGGTCTTATTTCCCAATGAAAACCATTCCAGGATATTTTACGCCTGTTTGGAGCAAAGCTGCCTCCCTTTACAACCACTCATCTTGTCAGGAAAGATGAAGATCTAAGTTCTCTGCTGAGATTTCCATCTCGAATTCCACAGACCAAGTAAACACATTCAAAGCACTTAAGGGCTGCCCCACCATGGCCCTCAAGTTCCAAAGCAGGCATTTTGTTTAATAAGCCACCAGTTTCAGTGCTCTATAAATGCTGCAGTTTTACTATGTATTTCCTTATTATTATTAATGTTTTTAATCACTACAGCTGCATTTTCAGGCCTTTTACTCCTGGGCTTTAAAGGTTCTCACACGTTTTCTGGTGCTGGGCATTTGAGGGCAAAGAAACATCCTCTATAGCAGGACCAGAAATGTGACAGTTGGCAGAAATGATCATAGGATGCTTTGGATTCAATTGCTGAGTAATTTCTCTTGCATTTGACAAGCTGTCATAGCCTCCTGCTCTCTCCATGTACATGTATCTGTCAAAGAGTTCTTTGCCACATGTGTTTGAAGTATCTCTTCTTCCATCTACGAAGGGCACAGGAATATAGCACATGAGGAAGACAGAGTGAAGAGGGAAGAGAAACACAATCTATTCAACTATAGGCTTAAAACCACGTGTGAACTGACCTTCAGATCTGTCCCCTGGCAATAGCATGAATATAACTTGTTATTCATATAGGGCAAGTAGTTTGCTGAGTGCTACTCCCACCAGCCCTTGCTCCCTTGTATACCCGAGCCCTTGGCATGAGCAAATCTCTAATGCTGAGATAGGAAGGAGATGGCCATTAGAGGAAACAATCAGGTCTCTCATAACCCTGCTTGTTGCTTTAGTCCAAAGGGCTGTCCAGTGTGGCATCCTGAAGAGCCTCATAAAGGCATGAACAAGCATTAGGATCCAGCTATGCTGAGGCATCAGGCCACAGTTATGCTGATGGCTTTTAAACTGCTCACAGCAGAGGTGTTGTGAGTTCAAAACCAAGATACCTTTTCCCAGGTGACTAAGAAGAGTTACAGCCTCATTACGTGCAAGGTAGAGTACTTCAGGTCCACCTAAGTCTCACTACAGCATCTACTCACAACTAATGGCAGGGAACAAAATAACCCTGCAAATGAGACTTGTAACCCTCTTGGGAGAAAGGCTCAGGCAGAGGAAAATGAGGGAGTATTTACTGCATTTCTATCCGTGTATTCCCTAGTTTTCCCTGTTCTCTAAGTGCATAGCAGAGGTTGGTGGCACATCTCGAGCCCTGTGGTCCCAGCAGGCAAGGGAGGATGTATTAACCAGAGGAAGGCGCATCCAAGGACCAAGGAGACAAGCGATGCATTCTTACCAAGCTCCTCACCTAATCGTGGGTCATGTCACAATGTGACCAGTCTCTCCTGTTGTAAAGGCTGTCATTAGCATGTGTCATTTTAATTAAAAGATGAGGAGCCAAAAGCATGGAATCCCTTTTGGTGCTAATATTTCCACATATCTGCACCCCATTTTCCACAAGAAGCTGTTTATCACTCATTTAAGTGAGGATAAAGGTGTAATACATCACTTTCTGTTTCTTGTTTGACAGAAAACAGAACCACATACAAGGAGGGCATGACTAAGGAGTGCCAATGTTACACCTCATTTTTGCTGTTAGATGAAGCAAAAAAAGCCCAGTGCACCTCTGATCCATCAGCGGAAGTGACAGCAAGCTTTCACCTGACAGTTTAAGGCTCAATTTCGGCTCGGCTTGTGTTGAGCAGGTCCCCAGGTAGGCAAAGCAGGTAGGAAACCAGCAGAAGTGGCAGGGCACACCTCCCATGGGATGGCTGAGAACTTTGAGGAGCAACGTTGCTGGAAGACCTGGGGAGATGCTGAGAGCTGAAGGACAGCAGGAGTGGCAGGGCTGGTGGTGAAGTCACCTTTTGCAGTCCATGTTGCACCATCAGCCAGGGATTGCAGGTTGAACCTAAGGATCTTTGCCATTGACTTCACTATGTTTCGCAGACCTGTTGCTGCCCTGGATCATTTAGGTATCGATATCATTGTCACCATCATGAGTCCAAAGTGGGGAAACTGAGGCACCAAGTCTTTGTATCATGCACACTACTTGTTAGAGGTCCTGTTCTTCACACACTTACTCCTTTAGGAGTGATGGGGTTGATTCAGACCACAATAAATGGCATTTTCCACTGAATCACACCTGGAAAAGGTGATTCCCAAGAGAGATGAAGCAAGCTGTGGATCAGAAAAGAGATGGACTTGCTCCTCAGAGGTGAACTGGAAGGAATGCTGAGATGAAGCCACTTGAGAGGGTAAGAAGCCCTCGTGCCAGGCATAACACTTGGGTTTTCCACAAGAGCTTTTCTAATCTCTGTGTCCGGAGCAAGGAAACACAACACAGCACACGTCCCAACTCAGGTAACAACAGGAGCATGTTTATTCAGGTCTGGCACTTACAGAGCTTGGAAGGACAAAAGGACATGTCATTTTCCAGAAAAGTCAGCCCAGGATCAGAAGAAACAATAGGATTTTATAAAAAAAGAGACTGCAGCTGCAAGGGGCCGGGAATGTGTCTCCCTTTGGGTCATGCATTCCCAATCCCCTGGCTATCCATGTGCTGGAGCACGCCGGTGCCAGGCACCTCCATAGAGGTGAGAGGCAGGAAGGTCTGAACACTCTGACCGGGTGGTGTCTGGGGTTCAATCGGTTCTCAGCGAGTCCCAGCTTTGATTTAACCAATCTTAGAAACGAGGGTGAGGGGGAATATTAGGTATAAAAGCAGAAACCCTTCCAAAACGATCCACCTTTGCCAAGGAGGTGTGAGAGTGCAGTGGGGTATGTCCGCAGAAGGAAGAGAGCAGCTTGGCCAAACAGCCCAGGTCTCCAGTGCTGGAAGAGCATAAAGTCTGGGAAACAATCACCTTGGAAGCCTGTTGAGAAGTAGAGGATCTCCTTGCAGACAGCAACAGAGAAGATATTGGCTAATGAGACCTGCGACAGCCTACGGAAGATGGCTCTTCCTTGGCCAGCCCCATCACTCGCGAGCCCTGAGGACGTAGATGAAGCTAACGAGGACCCCCAAGGCCAGGACCGTGTAGCTGGCTTTGATGCTGCTGGAACCACTGATGTTGCAGAGGAAGGAGTTGCAGCAGTACACGGAGGCAGCCGCTATGCCGAGGTTAATCCCGGCGCTGGGACAAATGGGAGAGCATCCTTTCGAGATGGACTGGCCAGACTTGCCGCCTATATTTAGGGGGAGGTAAGAGGAGGAGAAAGAAAAGCAAAAGGAAATTGGGTTTAGAATGTTTCACCTACTCTGCAAAGGAAGGAACAGCATGGAAATAGCCAAAGCATCACAGGAGCACGGAGAGTATGAAGTGCTTCTAAGCATCAGGCTATGACAGTAACCTCTGCCAGCTCAACACCCGTGATAACCTCCCTTATAGATACTAGAAACCATGCAGCACCCCAGGGACACCCTTGCAGGCTATCAGCCAAAGTCTGGCCACAACAGCTCCAGTGAAGAATCTTAAGTATCTCACTCAAGCTTCACCCTGGGACTCCTCAAGTGAGACACAGGGCGTAGAGCACCAGGGAGGCACTTAAGAGTGAAGTCTGTGTTTCAGTCGCTGGCTGTGAGAGGCACAGCCTGCACTCAGCAGCAGGAAATAGGAGACCATTAGCCCTGCGCTAAGACAACAGGTTTATAAAAGCTCCCTGCCTCCATTTGTGCACGCACAAGCCACCCACATCAAGGGCTGCGCAACTCAGACGTGCAGCATCCCTCCCTTTTGCAAGCCAGGCTCTGCAACGGTGCTTCCTTAGGAGCAGCATTCAGGAAGCACAGATCCCACCAGATCTTTCCTGTCTCTTAGGGAGGAGACCTGCAAACCTCCCTTCCTGGCAACCCCACCTCATCCACAGGAAGCGAAGAAGCAAAGGCAGGATTGAGGGATGAACTAAAACCCAACACAGGGCAAAAAGCAGGAAGGGCAACCCTGGGGCTTCCTCCAGAGGAAGCCTGCAGCATCCTCCGCACTTTCACTTATTCATCAACAAGCTCCCTGCCCCCATTCCGGAATTCCCTTTGGATTCCCTGCGTCGGTGCAGGCACATGGGCTTTAACACGGCTCCGTCTGGCAGCACATCCCTCCTAAATCCCTTGGGATGGTCCGACACTCAATCTGATCACAGAACTTTTCCCCTTTTCACAGCCAAAGGAAGGAAAACCTCCCCACAGCTCATGAGGAGACCCAGGAGAGTAGTGAAGAGGGGCAGAAGATGCCGGTCCTGTCAGCACTCACCGATTCCTACTCCGACGTATGTTGTCACACAGTGGTTTTCATTCTCCCCACACTTGACAGGCGTCAGGCAGGCCCAGTTGGAGGATGCATCCGAGCAGGAAAAGCAGATGAGCGTGTGGGCTGCAAGAGAAAAGCACACAGCAGTCAGGGGATGAAGACAGGAGCTCTTGACATAGTGGTCCCCACCTGTGACATATGGCACGTGGCCACAGCCACACTTGCTATTTCAGCTGTAACAACATAACTTAGGTTCCCTCCCCACCCCCCAAAAAATGGCCAAGTGAAGGGTTCAAGCATAAGCAAGGGATGATGGGTTTAAAGTTAAACAGCCTTCCAGTATCTGAAGGGGACCTATAGGGATGCTGGGGATGGACTCTTCAATTAGGGACTGTAGTGACAGGACAAGGGGTAACGGGTTCAAACTTAAACAAGGGAGGTTTAGATTGGATATAAGGAAGAAATTCTTTACTGTGAGGGTGGTGAGGCACTGGAATGGGTTGCCCAAGGA
>JBCJKH010047966.1:43065-57707 GCA_039877255.1 Loriculus beryllinus | reverse complement strand
ATCTGAAGTATCTCTGTGGCAATAGAAGGGGTCTTGGCATACCTGTGCCTAAATGGTGTGTCAATGCCTGCTCTTCTTGCCTTACAAGTCTCCCGTAGGGAAAGCAGAGATTTAGCCTGGATCCAGCTGCTGTAATGGTGAGTGCCTGGCTGTCAGCATGCCTGAATAGGCTTCATCTGCAATCAAAGCCTCAGTGTGCTTCCCATGGAAAGCTGCCCGGTAAATTGATGTGATTTATTGTAAGGCAAGTCCCGCTCCTGCTGTAACTGGTGGCAGATCCCACTTTTGCCAGGGAAAGCAGGATGAGACACTGTTGGCTGATGCCTGTATCTCTGATGTGCTAGCCAAACAGATAGCCCAAGATAGACAGTTGTATAGAAACATCGTCCATCCCTTTCCCCCCCATTTATATAAATAACTCATGTTTTTAATTGATTATCTGTCTTCTACAGGTCCATGTATTAGCAGGTTTGTGGCCTTTACTGATCTAGAGTTGCTAACTCTGATTTTACTACAGGGTTTACAATGTTTATTGGGTTTTTTTTGGAAGTACCATCTCCTAGAGCCATGTGAAAACAGTTTCCTCTCACAGCTCAGCAAAGGTCCCACCTCTGCTGCTTGCCAAAGGAGGTGCAAGGAATGTCCCAGTTGGGTTTTGAGCCGGGGGTAATACTGAGGAATAAACCAGCTCCTGCCCTACTTCACACCACTGGTCCGTCACCCCACATCTTACATACTACACTGATTTACACCATGCTGACAGGCTTATGTCCTTACAAACCTGGCCCCAATTCTCAGGACTGTTACAAGAAATAAATTTGAGTGGCTGATACTGGTTGCAGATCCTCCAGCACTTGCATTTCTCCAGGCATTCATACCATCTGCATCCACGATGCTGCTGGGTTGCTGAAAGACAGCGTGGTTTGGACCACATCTTCCTCTTGGCTCAGGGCAAGCACAGTCTTATTTTCATTCCCCTATGTGAAGAAAGTAGATCTGGTGGCAATTTAAGGATCATACATTATCATAGGCTACAGAAAGAATAATTTATGCCTTTGAGCCCTTCTCAGATCTTTCAGCTCAATCAGGCATCTAAAGGAAAATCTAAGTTCTTTGGAGAGCCTCAGGGATGAGTAATGTACCCAAGAGAACTTGGGGTCCAGACATGAAGGGATTAGCATGATCCACCAGCATGGTTTTGTCATCTGAGACAGACTCAGGCACATACTTCATGTCTCCTTGTTTCATAACAGCCATCTGGATGTGAAAATGGGGGAATATGGGAGCAAGTTTCATGGCTCTGGTCTGTCTTCTCATGGGCATCACCTTTGGCTTTTGCAGAGGACTGAGGGATGCCTTTTTTGCTGTAAGCTTATGCCACTCCTGTTTCTTTCCAATACACATTACTTGTAGCTCTGGGAGAGGGGGGAATACTCCAGTAACACTTAACCCAATATGATCACAATCATCCAAAATGCAAAATGCTTTTATGCTGGGTGGAGCTTGCTGCTCTGTTGGGTATTTGTCAAGCAGTCAATGTAAAAACATACGGAATACTCCCCCGGGATTTTGTTGTATTCATACAAGGAGTCACTAAGGCAGCTTTGCCTCTGTTGGCATTTGCCTTCTGCCTAATGTTGATACCCCTCCATCCCTAAAAAAGGCACCTCAAAAGCAGCCTGTTAATTGCTCCAACTGGAACAATTCTCTACAGTTCCCTGAACGTGTGGCAGTGGGCAGTCACTGTGAAACAGTTGACTTAATGCAAATCTAAGTGGATCTAGGGATTAAAAACCTAAATAAATACCCTCCTCCCCTCCCACAAGAACAATACCACCCTGAATCCGTGTGAATGTAGAGTTTCCAGCCCAGCTCCCTCCCTGAACATCTGACAGTTCATTTTAAAAGAAAAAGGGAAAAGCAGAGCAGAGGGTTCCCTGGTGAGCTGTAAGACCTCCAAAGGACTTCTGACAGCATCTGCAGATATTATTAAGTTTTCAGACTAGGTATGCATAGCACAATAATTAGTTTCCCTGAAGAGACCCCAGTAATTGATGGAATTTTCAGATGTCTATTAGGAAAGTACAAAACGGCTCTTCATAAAAACCAGCATTGGATTTTTCATTCTGTATTCCAGGTAGGCTAAAAATAGATATTAATACCTGGCTAGTAAATTCCTATGCGTAAGGAAGTTTGTAGCATAAAGAGCTCGCAACACTGCACACTGATTGCTGTGGAGTGAAAGAGGGGAGTGCACAGCGCAGAGGTGATGCTGTGGTGTTGTTACCAGTTGCCAGTGCACCAGTGCAGAGGCCTGTAAGTTGGATTAGGCGGGCTGATCAAGAAAAACCTTCTATATATCTTTAAGAAATATTGAAGAAATTGCCTCCTGGAACGAAAAGTTACAAACATCATTTTGTAGAACTGGTTCTTTACTTTGTGATGCTCCAGAAGTGAAGATGGAGTAAATGGGGAAGAGCTAGGATGTGCACTGCACACTGGCATTGCAGATAGGTTAGATCAAACACTCTATGGTTTTCGTGCATTTCTGGATTGGGGCTGCAAAGTAGTGAGTTGGGCAGAGTGCAAACGTGATTTGAGGTCAGTGTCTGTCTGGTACTGCCTGAAGGCTGTCCTATGCCAGGGACTTAAAGGCTTTCCCTCACTTCCTCCAGCCTGGGTTTCTGCTGGGGCTGCTGCGGTGTCAGCTGGTGCCACACATGGGAAAGGTTTGAAAATGAAAATGCAGCCCAGGAGAAGGGCAAGAACCTGCCAGAAAAACAGCTCCTCCTTTCACATGTAGGTCCTGTGCTACCTGTTTCATACAACTGTTTTAAAGGTAGATCTATGCAGCTTAACTATATAGTTAAATAGTGCTTTGCTGCAGCTATCTCAGTGCTTGTGATTGGAATACAGATAGGAAAAATACCCAGCTGTATTAACTCCTTGAGCAAGTTAATCCTGTCAAATTCACCTTCACCCTTAGTGAAGCAGGTCCAAAACCGCCAGCGTTTTTACCACTGTGTGTAACATCAGCAAATGCCTGTCCCTGTGCCCCCTCTAGCACCACTGGCACCCCAGGTCCGCAGCCATCACATAGCATGTCACAGTATTGGTTTGCAGGCAGGGACCTGCAGCATCCCTGAAGGAGTTGAGAGCAGCAGCATTTCCATAGAGAGCCTGATAATTTCCTTCTCATTAGTTACTTTGACACAAGAAAGTTATCGCAGCTCCCCAATCTGTCACTGGGCTGAAGGAATGGGGATTTGTAAAGCCAGATACAGGTTTTATATTATGAAAATAGAAAATTGTTGCTTTTCATGTAAAGCTGCAGTGCAGACCCAAAGCTGAAATTCCTCAGGGAAAGCAGAGCAATTATTTTGTTGCTGTCAAGGCAATACCAAGGTGTTTTATTTCTATTCCTAGTACCTTAGTATAATAAAAGGAGCTAAATGCTTCAAAGCACTGGTCTAAACTGGGTCCTGTGTAAGAGGCAGCAAAGGGTTTCTCAGCAGAGAGTGGAGACACTGCGCTGCCTGGGGACCCCGCACTGTCCACGTCCTGTTGCACTTCATCCCATCACTCCACGTGTAGGACAAGCCCAGGTGACACAGGACAGCATGTGTCATTCACACCAGCTCTGCAGCACCCCCGGCCCTGCCAAGTGGGGTACCAGCCCCACTGCCCACCTGCAGAGTGGGGAAAGACGTTTCCCCCTTCCTTCGCTCTCCAGCTGATCCTAGAAGCTGCCTGCAGTTCCTGAGCAAGGCACAGAAGGCAGCAGTGGCATGAAGCCTCTGTGGGGTCCTCCAGCCCGTAAATCGTGGCAGCTAATAGCCCTCCTGACGATCGTGCTGCCATCTTGGGCTTAACGATCAGAGGGAGCATCTTGTAGCAGCAAAGTGAAAGCAGGGCATAATACTTATTTACTGAAGAGAATACTGCTGTTTCCTACTTCTGGAAGTCCCTAGGGGAGAGGCTTCTCCCCTGAATAGAGAGGGAAGCTGAGCTTTCCAATGAGATCATTGCACCCTTGGATGCCACTGCCTCCTCCTCCTCGCTGGGGCAGCCGTTTCCCTGGGGCTGGCAGGCTGTACTCCGTGAGTCAGGGATGTGTCTTACCGCAGACTTTACAGCTTGGGGTAGCTTCCAGCCAGGGAGTTCATCTGCTCCACTCAGCTGGTGGCGAGCTGCTTGGGTTGGGTTTACTTATTGCTGAGGGCTCCTGGGATGCCACACTTCCACTGATTTATGCTCTTTGAAAGGGGCGGCTCATTTTCTGGGAGACAGCCTGTGGGGTTGAACTACAGACAGCACGCTCAGGGCTACTTTACTGGCCCTGGCAATTAAGAGGACATTACAAAGCTTTTCCAGAGGGAATCACAACCTTTTGAGTGAACAAAGTGCCCTCCTGGGGGGGGGGGGGGGGGGGGAAACTGCCCCAAGAGGAGAACATTGTGCTAAGCTTCACAAACCTTCAGGCCAGGAGACACTGTGAGATCCTCTAGTCTGGCTTGTCCATCACGTTCCTCCCTGCTGCATCCATAGACGGCATGACATGAGTAACATGATGTGGCACCACCCTGTGCAGTGCAACATCCACTTGTTTCCTGTTATTATTTACAGTTAATCATCTCTGGTGGGCTTGCACAGAAAGGAAGAAAATAAAGAAAGCTGTGCTGCATCTCTAACTCGCCTCCAGCTTCCATCTGTCAGCTGGAGTTACGCCTTTCCACCAGCTCCAGCTCATCAGTGTTTGCTGGGAAGCCAAACTTTCAGCCATGGGTCTATAGCTCATGGAGGGTACAGAGCTGGCTTTTCTCTGCACCTTCCTGAAAATGCTGGTACAAAACCTGAACAGAGCATTTCACACCTGTAACCTCTTTCCCAGCTGAAGCAAGTCACTTAACCTTGCTTGCAGCTCCTTCCATCAGTAGATTAGCTCAGTGCAACATTTACCAGCTAAGCTTCATCTTACCCAAGAGCAGAACAAGGTTCAATTTACACCCCTTTCTCCCCCCCCCCCCCCTTTTTTTTCTTTTAAAGTTATTTGGGCCCCATTACACAGCCTATAATCACATTGAGCAGGCCAGTTATCCCACCACAGCTCTGTAACACTAATTGCATTGCAGTTCTCAGCCATGGCAGTCACCAAGCTCTCCTGCTCATTAGCCAGGCTTCCTCCATTGATACAGCAGCAGGTTTTACATCTCTTCTCTTCACATTCATCAAGTTGGCTTTGATTTGTTACTAATTAGAGCTTGGCTCCTCCAGTGCTGCTTAAAGCCCTTTTACCTGCTCCAGTATGCATGTAGCCAAAGTGATTAGCACCCCTCACCATGGCCTTCTCACCATGTTCTGAAGCCAAACATTCCAGCCATTTAAAATCATATACAGTAGTTAACGTGTTACTTCCAGCATCTTCTTCTTTATTGTCTGTAAGCTGAACACTTGGATTTTTCATTTCTTCAGGTTTTTTCCCCATTAGAATCTCCTTTCTGTCATGCTACCCTCATGATAATGATTCTGACCTAAACCCACCTGCTTAGAAAAAGTCAAAGGAAACTGAGCTGTGGCAAGCAGCACAACCCCCAGCCTTACCTTCTGCCAACTGTCCTACCAGTGCACGCCAGGGAACAGCCTCTCTTTAAAGGACCTATTTTAATCCCAGAATGTGTTTCTGCAGTTGGCTTCCTTAGCTTCACTAGTGACTATCACCTGCTGCTTTTTGCATGTGGCTTTCATTTCCTGTACTGGCCCTTTTGTTAAGTAGCTCTTCCTTCATTGTAACACACTCTCCTTCTCTTTTTGAGCCCTTAAGGAAGAATAAGGAAGGACCATCACCTAGAGGATAAGCAACTAGGTTTGATGATGGCCAAGCAACTCCTGCTGTGCTTATTTAGGGAAGCTCTGTGTCTGGGCAGAGTTGGGAAGGGAGGTCAGCATTAACTGTTCCCACTCTGGGAAATGGCATTTATTCCCTGGTTTCACTTGGCATTCAGTTGTCTTCAGTGTATGATTAGCCTAAATTCAGGGGAAGACTTAGCTGTTTTCAGTGTTTTCACATTAGGTAACACTACCATAGCCAGAAAGCACATGGCTCCTTGATGCTTGACATCAGAAGTGAAATTCAGATTTAGAGTTAGGTTCTTGTACTCCCTGAACAGGTACATGAGCTAGCAGGCAGTCTTTGAACAAGCACTCAAACAAGCCACATGTAGTTGTTGAAGCCAGTGTGTCAATAAGAAATGCTGACCTGAATTTTGCAGCTGAAACTTAATGGCTTCAGGAGCTTGGATGCTTCAGCCAGGGCTGGCAGATTTGACTTTCAGCTCCTGCACTCACAGCTCCCCCAGAATCCAAGGCTTTGTGGGTTTAACCCCCCATTCATGTCTTACAGGGTACAGCTGCTACCTCACAGTTATTTCCTAGGGTTCAAGTGCATGCCCAGGTTTTAGGAAGCCTGGTTGTACAGCCCTTCAGCCTGTTTACCCACTCCAAACTCTTCCTGCTGTGCTTGGTGATGTTCCCCAGTGTCTACCCCAACATCTCAGTTGGATCTGGGCACCCTCCAGCCCTCTCCTGGTGGAGCTGCCTCGCCATGGAGGGAATGGTCACCTTCCCCAGCTGGTAGCAGCAGACTTCTGCTGCTGTGGTGGGACTGGTTTTCCTGTGGCCATCACCAGGAGCATCTGTAGAATCCACGTGCAGCTTCAGCAGCCCAATGGGCTCGCTTCACATAAGCACCTCTGGTCCCACTGCCTGGCCTCTGTGACACCATCTTCCCCTTGGGTCACCTCCAAACAGCTCTTCCACACATCCCAGTCTATCATCCTCTCCCATGTCACTCTCCCATGGCCCGAGTCCAACAAGCACTGAGGTAGTCTGCTTGGCTGGCAGTGAGAATCCTGCCTTGCTGAGCCCCATAGGAGCTGAAGTTGTGCCCAGTCCTTCCCATTGCCTCCTGGCTTTTCCCTCTGTGCTGTCACCGTCTCCCTCTTGCCCTTCCAAAATTCTCCCCATCACACTGCCTCCCTTCCATCTGCTTCCCCTTGTCCATGTCGCTGCATGACAGACAGCTCCCTGATGGGGCCTCAGCAAACCCCGCTCTTGATTTCACCCTTTGGGCAGGAAACATGCCCATTTTTCTTTTCTTTCACCTCATTTCTGTCCCACTCTTACTCTTCTCTGTCAAATTCACAGGCTCAGCTTTTAGCTGTTCCTCCTTTCCTTGCCTGCTTTTACCTTGTGCCGTGTCCATCCCCCTCATCAGACCCCATCTCCCCACACCTCTTCTAGTGAGCAATTTGACTCTAACTGCCTTGGAGACTATTTATTTTAATAGGTATATCCCTTAATACACTGGATTAATATACCTGCTTATCTCTTCTCCCAGAGATAATTTTTCACATTGTAAATTAAATAGGAAAATGAAAGTCAAAAGCCAAAGGAATAGATTTGTTTTCCAGTGCTCTCAGTGGAAGGCCCCTGCAAAGGTACATTTCACAGCACATATATAATTGCATACATGATTAGTGAAACAGTTGGGGCACTGGAAGGGAAGTGAGGCTGAGGCAGTTTATCAGGGTGGCTGAAACCCCCTCAATAGCCATTCAACAAAGCCTGGCCTGTAAGTCACTAGGTTTGCTTACCAGTTCATTGGCTGCAGGACACTGGTTGTTCAGAGCACCAGCAGAAGCAGGTTTTGCTGCGAGGGGCAGGGATGGATGCCTAGGCACATGCGTGAACTCCTTGTTCTCCTCATTGTGAACACAAGAGCCTGCAGGGAAACATCACTGGCTGCTGGTGGCATTGCCCTTCCCGAGAACAAAGGTCTAGAGGTCAGGAAGGCCTCCTGAGTCAACTGAGGCTCTCTTGAGTCAATGAACAGAGAATACAACCATCTTGTGTTAAGAAATTTTATTTGTCCTTTGGATCTGTAATGTAAGCACATAAAATTACAAGTGGAAGAAACATCATGCCACAAAATTGCATAGAATTTTTACAAAAATGTGAATTATGCCTCTGAAACAATCCATAGATTGAGGAACCGAAAAAATATGTACATGTTAACTGAAATACTTCATCCTACTTGGAAAGCAAATCATCAAGGACTAATCAATCACAGACACTAGTAATACAATGTACAAGAGCAACACTGATTTCAAAGAAAGGCAAGCAATGATGTCCCTTTAGTTATCTTTCAGTGACTGTTTAGCTAATACGTGAGCATTAATGAACGTAATTATGAACATGTTAAATCTAAAACGTCTGGCCTTCAGTAGGACTTTTAAAATTCAGTTGATACTGCCAAAACCAAGCTATTTTCAGTAGTGTAAAGATATATGAAGTGCACAACCTAGTTTAATATAGACAGCTCTATTCTATACAGCAGAAAGTCCACGATACAGCATTTCCACACATTCAACACGGAACAAGGCAAAATACATAAAAGGCACAAGACTTGCACATCATAAAGACCCCTTTTTTTTTGTTTTCATTATCTTACTCTAGTTCAAGTAATATCAATATTAAATGATATCAGTTTCACTGAAATAGATTGAACAATGCAAGATGTACAGCGTTACACACTACCTTACACCCTTGCAGAAAGTGGCACTGTACAGATATAAAAAAACGTGAGTACAGGAAATGGTCAAATACAAACATACTGTAAAATGACTACAGCTGAGAGTATAATTCATCCAACCGGTATATTTATGTACTTTGAAATATAAATAAAAGGATAAGTGGGATTTGCCCGAGTTTGAAGACTGTGGTGAAGTCCTGGCTCCGCTGCAATTCAAAGGAGCTAAGATTTGACCGGGAAGCCTGCGCTGTACAACGGTTTCTGTAATGCATTAGTCCTCAGTTGTATTGTGAACACTGCTATCAGTTCATTCTTCTAATAGCTGAGACAATATGTCCTTTTGACTTTAGAAAATGCAGCATTACATCTCGACTCTCTACCTTTTCAATGAGTGATTAAGATTGAGTTCAAAGTGCAAAACAAGAAGTAACAGAGGATTCACCTTTCCTAGCATTAAGATGAAAGTTAGATTGTTGAATTTCATGTTCATTAATCTCCTCATTGTAAACCAGAATAGTTCAATCCAAAATAGGACCTCCAAACAATGTGCAATTTTTCTTTCTTTCTACTCTTTAAGTTTAAAAAAGAAACGTCAAAATACTGTTTATTTTCCAAGATTTGAACTTATATATATACACACATCATTATTTAACTGGAAACTTAAGCTTGATTTGTATTTTATTGCTTAAATTTAAATAAAATAAGTTACTTTAAAGTACTAAAATCCTGAGGGAATGGAAGTAAAGTAACTTAACTGTTACGATGTATTAAAATGCCTCCCTATGTCACAGACTGCTTTATCCGAGGGCTTTCCTGATCTTGCAAACATTAATGTGACTGTCACTCCCCAGATGAGCTGTGCTGAGCCCAGTTTGCAGGATCAAGCCCCTCAATGCAGATCTGCATCTTTGGACCTAGTTTATCTTTTGCCCTAAAACGCCTCTTTGCACAGCTGAGGGAAAGGCCTTTACCATCATGCATTGGTTTGGGTACAAATAAGAATCTGTCCCTAATGTTTCCCAATTCCTATTTCTGTTAGTCTGAGAATGCAGAGAATTTCTCCACCTTTTCAAATCTCCTGACTTGCACAAGGTGTCTCTGTCGTCTGATAGAAATGTCTCCAAATGTGCTGTTACTTCTCTCACGCTTATCATACAGTACACTAACTTTGATTGTTCTTAGTTTAAGTAGTCAGTTAAATGGATTAATATACATTTTTAAATAACAGTGATCAGGTTTTTTATAATTTGCTTTTAAATTTCAGACCTTTGTAAAACTGAACCTCAGTCTTAAAAATAATGGAAGATTCTGTTAAATTTCAAATACTGTAGTCCTAAACATTTTATAATCCTATCAAATTCAGTAAGCTTAAAATATGATACTTAAAATCAATACTTCTGAGTCTGCAAAATATATATCAAATTTATATTCTAAAACTACTTTGATTTACAACACTAACACCACAAAAAAAGAATTTCATGATTCAGTGACTATTTTCTAGCAGTATATCCAAGATGTTAGCTTTCAGACTCTCTCTACCCACGTATCCCTGAAGCATTTCATTTGGCCAAGAGACCACACTTACTTCAAAATAGAAACATGCTGCATGTGTACTGACTGATGTGTGTGCACATATAGCTATATATATATATACACAAACATATATGCACTCACACAGTCTAATGAACACAGATGTACACAGACACCAGCAATCCCCAGTCAGAGTTCTTCTCCTTGTTTTCCTCTTGTCCCCACAGTTCCAAGAATTTTCAGCAGCAAATAGATTTCTTTCCATGTGATAAACATCATCTCAAGACTGCAAGCCACCAGTGCTTGCAAAGCTAAAAAGGATTAAATGTTTCAGTGCAAATGTAAAATGATGGTACAGCTGTCAAGGTGCAGTTATAAAGAAGGAAACAAACATGATTAAGTACTGTTACAATATTCTCTAGAATCTGTATTAGTTTGGAGCACTTTGCATTGGCATTTCCAAAGGAAATCTGCACACATTTGTCTCTGTACAATACACTGGTCTTCATTAAACATTCTTAGCAGTGAACATGGCCACAAAATTACCCATTGTAAATTGACCAAAAAAAAGGAGAAAAAAGAAGAGAGGATGGTTAACATATTAATTTTCCCATTACAACTGCACTAAGCTTTAGAATAATAATAAGGTGAAGAATGAGAATGAAGACCTTTGCACAATACTTGATATAAAATGTTCCTTGTGGGAAATGTGCGCTTGAATGCAGATTCCTCCTGCCCCCAAGATGCTGCAGCGGGAGCTCACATCAGGATCACAGAGCCGGGCAGCAGCGTGCCTTGGTGCACTGATTGTTTCCTGGGCAGTTAAAAAGTAGTATCAAACACCTTTTCTGGGTTATCTTCTTCCAATTCCTCTTCACTTTGCAGAGGTTTATGATTTGATTTTCCACTGTCAGATGCCAGGGAAGAGGGGGCAGAACTGTGGTCTCCATCTTCACTGATTTTCCCTTTCATGGCTTCTTGTACAAACTCCAGAATTTCCAAAGGCAGTCTTTTGAATTTGTCTTGGTATTCCTGATCAAGTTCCACCTGCAACTACAACAAAAAAGACAAGCTGTCTTCAGGTGTATCCAGTGCCGCCGGTGCTACAGTATGGGACAAGTACCACACAAGGCAGGGGGGTTAGTAATACATTTTTGCAGGATTAAACAATATATTCCTTTCTTTTTCACATTAGTGCCACACATCCAATACACCTGTGGATTTCCATGCAGTCATAGCAAAGCTGAAGGAACGTGCGATCATTTGTGGATAAGGCTGGTTTTGGGTACCATCCTTGGGTACCCAAATCCGTGGGTTTAACTGTATTGGTGTCCATACTCCCACTGGTGTTCAC
The DNA here is from genome assembly GCA_039877255.1 of Loriculus beryllinus. NCBI lineage: Eukaryota > Metazoa > Chordata > Aves > Psittaciformes > Psittacidae > Loriculus > Loriculus beryllinus. The sequence continues at coordinate 46,233 of JBCJKH010047966.1, read as the reverse complement.
AAAACCCGATTCAAGTGCAGTATGGACCACGGACAAGCCTTTCAAAGAGCAAGGCCTTTATTAAGCATCAGGTAGCTAATCACACATTAATCACACCACAAACATTGCTCTGGGAACAATATCATAACTTTTGCCAGATTTCAAGGGTTGGAGAAACCATTAGGAAAAAGTCAGTTGTCAAAAGGGAGGCAAAGAGGGAGGGAAAAGAAGTTAAATCACATTTCTTAGGGCCAGATCATGGAAAGTTACATTATCTGATTAATGCAGTATGAGTCTTGGACATTACTGGGGAAAAAGTGTCATATCATCAACAGGATGCAAAAGGCATGCAGAAAGAAATCTGGCTATCAGTCTTCAGGAAGCTGTGGGTCCTTTCCCAGTATTTATTTGTAGAGCTTTTGTTTTTAGTGCCCATATTAGGATCTGTACGATCTGTTCTTTAAAACACATCAATGCGTATGAAGGTTTCAGCTGAAGACAAAGCCAATTTTTTCATCGTGACCAATATGAGCACGGCAGGAAGCAGAAGGGGTGAGTTCCAAAGCCAAACCCGCTCCATCCATCCAACCAACCATCCATACATCCACCCACCTTCTTAAAAAGAGGGAGTCAGGTTCTGCTAACTGTAGCTGCAGCAGTTTTGCAATAGTTTCTTGGGCAACTGTATTTTGAGCTGTATTTTTCTCCAGGATGATTGAAAGTGCTATGAATTCTGATCCTTCAGCTCTATGCTTGAGTCTGTCCTATCTGGTTTCAAATCTCCTTCACCCCATTGCAATGGCTCTCAGCAGGTAATACAGACTTTCACTTGAACGTTAGGACCTCTGCTAGTCTTACCATCCTTGACCTGTCCACAGCACATGAATTTACTGCTGTCCTTCCCTCTGAGCCCTTCCCATCCCATTCCCTATGCTTCTGTCCTGGTTTTCATCCTGCATCTCTGACTTTATTTTTGTGAGGCCTCTTCTCCTTTCTCCACATATGCAAGTCAACGTCCTTAGCTCACCTGGTCTAGTTCTACATTCCTTAATTAGACAAATTTTGCAGCTTTTCTTCCTCAAGACCTAGGATCTCGCTTTTTCCTTTTGGCTCCCTGCCTTCTTTCTGGCAATTTTCCTGCTGTCCTGGCCTCAGTTTCCCAACTCAGTGTCATAGTACTGATAAACACTGAGTGTGAGGCACAAATAGTTCCATTAAATGCACCCTGATACTTCAATGTGTGTCTGTATCAACAATCACTACAATAACATCCTTCTTCCATCCGGAACCCTTCTTTTTTTTCCCTGAACTTCCTTTGTTTTCTGGCTTTTTCTTCAGATACAAATTTTTGAGGGATCCTCCTTTTGTGTCCATTTTGATAACACTTCCTGTATTGTCAGGGGAACAGATACTGATCATCTCTCACTGCCCAGCTCACCACTGGAACCCTGCAGCCTCAGGACAACCCTCCTGCTGCCCAGGGAACTTCTCAGCCATGGAGTGGCCACATCTGCTGTGGTCCCTGCTTTAGAGTGATGGCAGCACAGCACTCATGAGGTCATATCACAAACCCAAAGATTATGTTGTAGGCTAAAGATCTACCATTCATGCTTTTGGTTACAGTTCACTGCTAAATACCCTCACTGCTTCAAAAAACAGGAGGGAGGGAAGGGAAGGTGAGTCCTGTTTATTTATGACAGTTCCCCAAAGATGCTGTCACAATCAGAGAGAGATCTGTGCCAAACATGGGACAAAATATTTCTTGAGTTAATCAGAAACAGCAGCAATGGCAGAGGTAGTGTTGGGTTCATGGTTGGACTCCGTGATCTTAAAGGGCTTTTCCAACCAAAACTTAAATGTAGTATGTCATGATACTGCACATGCCAAGTGCCACAGTCTTTCCTTGTTCAGGAGTGCCTGCAGCTGGACTTTGCGTCGCTGATGCAGATACGCAGCATCCCACAAAGCCAGATAAAGTTCCTGCAGGGAGAGGCAGCTCTGCATACTGTAGTATGTTTTATACATCTAGGAATTGTGGGAAAGGATCTGGAACACTGGAAATCAAAGCTTTATAAAAGGGCATGAGTTTATACAGATGTGTCTGAGCCAGAGATGCGCTGCTGCATTTCCTCACCTCATTGTCATACATGGAATTACTGAATTTGTAAATGTTGGGCATCTCAGGCATTGGAGGAAAAACGTAAAATCAAAAGTCAGAGAAGGTCTCTCAGCTCTCAACTTGCTTCAGAACCTTGATTTGCTTAATTAGGTTTCAGAGCAATGGAAATACTTGAAATCCCTCAGAAACTGAACGTTATCTGAACCCAGTGCAACCATAAGCATGTTGTTAGATAGCAATTGTGTCTAATATTCACATCCTAAAGCGCCTCCAGTGGATAATCCCCCCTAAGTCAAGTGTTTAATAGAAATGACATGAATCTGGAGCTACCTCTCTCTCTTCGGTGTCTCCAGAGACAGTCTATATAGATATCTAATCATGAGAAGGTTGAAGTTAGTTGAGAAGGAGCAGAAAGCAGACAAGGAGGGTTGATTAAAACAGCATCAGTGTGTAAAAATGAGTTTGCTTTTTGATTTCAAAGGCGCTGTCAGTCCTGCCCTTTGCTTGGCCCCAAACAAGCGCCTTGGAGCCCATTCCCTGACTCCCAAGCTATCACACGACACTCCAGCTGCAATGAAGAGCACAACAGGTGTGCCTGGACACAACTGCCCAGCCCCATTGCCAGACCTGACCTTCCTCAGCAAGCTTGGGGTTTGCCAACCCATGGCAGTCTCACAGTGCGTCAGTTATGATCTTGCTTAAACCACCAGCCCTAGCACAACGCTGGCAACCAGCTGTGGGTCAAGGTTAAAGAAACAAGTTGCCCTGCTTAAACCAGCTGGCTCAAAAAACCCAGCTGTTTTTATTTTAAAACCCTGAGTTTTTTACATTAGACAACATTAACCACATTCTGAGGCTTTACAGGGACATACAGCTCATCCGCTAATGGAAATCTTCCCTCCTAGCAGTTCATCATGTATGTCTTTTACTTGGCTTGCTGACCACCTGACAAAGTACTGTGTCAGTGGTGTGTAAGTAAAATCCTCTTTGCACAACTAGCATCCCACTAGGCTCCAGCCTAGCAGGGCATTATGGTTCTGTTTGCTGTCCCCCTCGGTTATCTCCCATCA
>JBCJKH010047966.1:0-16584 GCA_039877255.1 Loriculus beryllinus | reverse complement strand
TATGGAATACCTCTTTGGTCAGTTTGGGTCAGGTGTCCTGTCCCTGCTTCCTCCCAGCTTCCCCTCCTCCCTGGCAGTGCATGAGACTCACAAAGTCCTTGGTCAGACTAAACATTACTGAGCAGCAACTAAAACCATTGGTGTTACCAGCGCTGTTCCCAGGCTGAAAGGCAAAACCACAGTGCTGCACCAGCTACTAAGAATGAGAAAAATGACTGCTACTGCTGAACCCAGGACAGTGGGTCCAATGAAATCCTTAATGAAGTTAGTGTAAGTCTTTCAAATTACATCTCTGAAATGAAGCTAGAATCATGACTAGGAACCTGGGGGTCGCATTGCTGTGTCTGACTTGGTGGTCGATTAGAAACAGGCTCATCCAACTGCATAGTTCTCAAGAACTGGAAAAAGATTTAAATCCAGTAAATTAAAAAAAGATGATTGTGAACGACTGAAAAGCACTAAAATGGCTTCTTTCCCTAGCGCATCTGTACCAAGTGAAAAACCACACTCTTTGTGGATGCAGTGATATTTCACATCTAAAAATAACTGCTGCTGTACACTGATCACAAAGCTGGATATACCCAAGGCAGCCTGTACTTGTAGGTCGATTTATAATACTTATGAAAATAAAAAAGAAAATCAGCTTAAAGCAGAATTAGATGTTTTACTTTTCATGTACCCACTGTGGACACTTTCTCTGAGCCACTGTAATTTGATGAGTGCGTTGCTTAACAGTTTCAGCACTAAACCAGGCTTTTCCCTCATATTGAAAAAGTGATCTTCAATGAACAATAATAGTAATAAACCTAGATACTGAGAAAATAACCTTAGATACCGAGAACATTTATTATAATGCCAGCTGACTTTCAGCGAGACAAATTCTCATCCTCCAACGCAAGCAGGTGAGTCAACTGAAAGTAACAACTTCTTATACCCTCTCCTGATGTTGGCCTGAGACACTCCTTATTGTGGGCAGATACAAACACAGGGGTAAGTCCTGCTCACAGCCTGACTATCCTCCAAAAGCTTCACCCAGCTTTTAAGCAGTAGTTTTCCTTGCTTTAGTACTAGAGAAACAGAAAAAAATGTGGTTTGATACATGGACTGTGCAAGAATAGTTCCTGTGTTTCCATAAAACCCTTGCAGAAATAATAATAATAATAATAATTAATTACTATTTGCATTATTATAATCATTATTACAGTATTCATTAGCATCTGGAAACTCCAATAGAGCCTAGCCATAACTAGAGAAATCAAATAGCTCCAAAGTTTGAGGACCATTAGCTCACAGTCTCTGAACACACACTTTAAATTAGCGTGTTTGTGTGCAGACAGCAGCATTGTATTCTCATTTTGTGGTGGTGATTTTAAGCCCATGAGTCATAATGTGGGGAAGGCAGGCTGAGGAAACCTGATGGTTTCCACACTTCACAGTGTTCCCTTTGTTTAAGGAGAAAAATGTTTCTTCTGTTCAGGACAATGTAAGAGTGAACTCTGCTGAACGTTTGGCATATGTTAAATCCATTCTGTAGATAGCACAGAACCTGGAAATCCATAAATCTGCCTTTCCTCCTTTTTTTGTTTTGCATACAAGGGAAACTGTGACTTCACCGTGAATACAGTCAACCAGGAAAACTTGAGTAGACCACAAAACTCCTTTGTGGAATTAGTGGTTTCAAAGCAGGACTGGGAACCATCAGAACTGGATTCTAATTCTGTCATGCAGACTTGTCTCTCTCTGAGAGGTGCTTAAGCCAAAGATTTCAAACATTGACACCTAAAGTAAGGCAGCAGAATGCAAAGTTAACTGTGTGGTCCAGCAAAGCCTTTAACACATGAAAAATGCTGCAGTGTTTCGAGTTGGAAACAACACAAGGACATTTTATTACACTCTCTTTTCCTTTTGGAATTTTCTGTTCATTTCAGACTCACAGATTTAAAACGCTCAGCCAAATCTGTCTTGATGGTGTCACTTCAACTGAGCTACAAGTATTTTCTATTTGTTGGGTCAAGCTCCAGAGATTTCCAAAAACCAGGTTCTTCAAAAGCTAAGTTTCCTCAAAAACACATCCTTGTATAATAGCTGGAATCTCTTTTTAGCAATAATAGACCATAATGAACTATTTTTGCTTTTATTAGGGGGTTTCTGCCTCATTTATACCTACTGTGAATTCTTATTCACTGAAATGCAAATTTACATGTACTGATTAAATTACTCCCTGATTTGAAATGAAATGTAGCTACCACTGACAGACAGCAGCCTGCAAACTGGTAACACTTCCTAGACTCAAGAAGCCTTACTTTGGGATTTTCCCTTTAATACTCCTGTGATTGCAGGTAACCCTCCTGTAGTCTCTGCTCAGTGCACCAATCCCGTTACCAAGGTCACCTTTGCAGAGTTCTATTTGCATCCAGCTGACGTTGATTCATGTTGCCAGATGGCTAAGGACAAAGCCCAATCGCTCAACACAACGTGCGACCTACTTCCCCGCCTAACAATCTGCTGTTTAGGACTTTGGAAATGCATGGAGACTTTGAATGCAAGTTTAATTTTGTTTTGTAGCTAGCCCACATGTGGCATGTACATTCTGCATACCAGATACATCTGTTCCAACAGGGCACTAGCACGATGCCTCCGACTTCTTTTGAAAACAGGGCATATGAATACGTAAGTGTCATTTCCTTCTTTCCTAAAGGCACCCTCAGAAGTAATTACAAGTTACTGATTTACATATGGACAACTAATGAAGAGCCAAACATGCTCATGCTGGCACCACATAAACAAAGACTGACGACAGTAATATGTCAGCTCTAGTAGAAGAAGAATGAAGACACGATACACACAAAATTCATGTAGAGTTTCTAATCAAATATACAGAAAGTCATGGGGAAACCCTTTGTCTATGCTCAAACTCTCATATAAGTATTTACAGGGTAAGTTCTGCCTTAACTATAACATGGAAATATACAAGAACACTAGAAGTAACATTTGGTCATTGTAGGCCAGATTCCACAGATCGCTTCGGAACATAATAATTGCCAGGCTGAAATCAGACCCAAGGCTAAGACTTGACCTCTCCCTCTCCCCTTGGCTAGTACCAGATGCTGTACAAAGGTAAAAGAGCTCTAGAACAGATGTAGATAAAATGATTCCAACCTTCAAGGAGGCTTTCCTGTCTTGATCTCTAGTAGTAAAGACCCGAGCTGAGTCCTGGAGTTCAAATTTTAGTAGATTTAGTTCCTTTCAAAGTACTGGTCAACAAGGATGTCAACTCTGAAAGTATTTCTGAAGCAGTTTCCAATCCCATTTGGAATCTATTGAGCTTTGAAAGAATTTCAAGGGCTTAGTACCTTGAAAGTACTGTTTAAAGTCTCGAGCATTCAGCAGCTCCTCTTGTCAAAGTGCATGGCCACGAACTCAGGAGAGCTTAGTGTGGTGTATGAAGCCAGGCACACAGAACTCAGTAACTCTCCTAAGTTAAAACAGAATGCTTTTTAAAATACAAATCCTCCAGACTATGAGAAGGGAAAGCAGAAACCAAAATGCCTGTGGAAAAGTGAGTCTAATGTATTAGGTGACAGATGCTAGCTGGAAATCATCCTATCAGATATTAATATTATTTATTCAGGGGAAATGAGAAGGAAAAGCTAAATGTGGGGAGAAGCAGTTGTATCATCATCATGCAGGCAGTGCTAATGAGATGATTATAGATAACAGAGTAAATGGAAATAATAGTCAGGACATTGACTAAAACAAGACTCTATCATTGAACCAAATATTCTATTATTGAATAAAGATGTGAAGAGTTACACTCAGGAGGTATCATCCCATTATTTGGCATTCTCAAGCTCTTCAGGTGAATACTGTCTAAAAGTAGACAGTAAATCAGGCTGAAGTGTGCTAAATGCAGAAGGGACCACACTCCCTGACCAGTTTCGCTGCAACTTCCAGGTCCTGTGAGCCCAAGTTTGTCTGACAACACAAGTTCTTCCCATCTCCCCCCAGCTCTGCAGGGTTGTCTCACCAGCAGAATCACAGGAGGGTGCAGGTAGGAACACTTTGACCGTGCTGTGCACCCTGTGTTTGCTGCATAGCCAGATGTGGTGTTCTTTTTACCAAGAGGCTCCCTGCTTCTCCAAGACCTGAAGGAGGCCTAGAAAGGACATTGCAGTTGTAGATGAGAGACAATAGAAATATTTTACAAAGCAGAACAAGAAAGAGATGCTCCTGAGTTTGTATCTGTTGTATTGTTTGTATCGATGAGCTTGTTTCTCTACATTTAGGCTTTATAGAAAAGGTTTAACCAGGAAAGTGTCATGTCTTTAAGCTCGACTTTGCAAGAAGTTAGGTTTTGAGAGAGAAAATTATACAAAAGAACTAGCAAAAAGTTAGCATTTATGTAATTACTGAGGAAAGCACAATAGTCCTGGAAAAAATACCAAGAACCCGTTTAAAAATGAAAAATCAGAGAAATCCCTTCTTCCTTTTAAACCAAAGCCTGAATTTTAAGCTAAATCTTCATGTATAAATTGGAACTTTTATTATACACAGAACAATACCTTGTTTAACAATACCTAATAATTTTGGGAAGTATGATAAAAATACCATAAATAAATATATCATAAAACCCACAAGTATCTCTGTCCTGAGCAGTGCATCAGCCTCAGACTCTGGTAAAAGCTGATCCTCGCGGCACAGATCTAGATCCTGTCAGGATGTCCATCTGCTGGACTTGATTCCACAGCTTCTGTTCTGCATGAACCCTTTTACACAGAACATCTTCAATTACAGGCACCACAGGCACAGCAGAAAGCCTGGTTTAGCCAGTGACCCTGTTACAAATGGAAGGTTACATATTGCCCTCAACCCACAGCAAAGCTCCCACAGCTTTGCAGAGTCACAGATCTGCCCCAAGAAGCAGATGACCTGACCTTCACACAACACAGTGCTACTTACAGCCACACGTTAGGCTTTTCCTAGTTGCTGGACACCAAAGATGATAATACAGTGTGGATAACTTCCAATGTGTTGTGTCCATTAGGGCTGTGAAGTGGAAACATAAGCACATCCTAGCCCAGACAGTCCTCGCATCAAACAGGTCTCTCCCTGGGCTGCTTAGCAGAGAGCATCCTCCTCCTGTGCTGGTCTGATTATTTTGTGACTTAGAAGTCTGTGGAGAGGCCAAAGTGTCTGTTTAATTTGCTGTTGTGGGAAAGAGGCAAAGGTGCCTGTGACATTGCGCTGTGCTTGGAAATTGCTCTTGGCATAGCCTGCGTCTTTTAAAGTAAGATGCCACAAACCCAAATATAATTGAAGGAAGGCTCCTTAAATGAGAACAAAGTAAACAGAGCTGCTTCGTTAGAAGTTACATCTCTAATCATGCTTTTGCTGTCAAGTCCACTTGTTTCTGTTCTCTTTGGCTCTACTTAAAATTAATTAGCTCTCATAGAAACCCCGAGTTGTTGTGCTTAGGTTAACAACACTTTGAAGAAAAAAGGTTTTTTTTGGCAAGTCTGTCTCCAAGAAACTAGATAAATTTAGTACAAATCATAACTGCTCTTTGGATCCTTCAAACAGTAGCTTGCAACTGCTTCATGTGCAGTGTAGCTTAATGCTTACATACGGTCTATGCTGACACATGTACAGGGAACAGTAGTGGTTCACTAACCAAGGACAGTAGAACAGCTTTTCAGGGGTCCTGCCACCCATTGACAAGATGTGGCAGTGAGGGGACTCAGGGCATGTGGGGAGATGTTACAGGTGCCCAACACAATGAAAGAGAAAGCCTGTGATATATGAAGAAATGATGAGTAAAGCTCCTATCTTCCCTCACTCCAATTATCACTAGTGCACAAAACATCTGCCAGTGTGGTGCCTTGGCTGACAGAACGCAGAGGAGAAAGATAACTCTGTCTGTCACGTTTCCCCAGCAGATACACACACCTTATGTTCTTTCCAATTGTGTAGTTATGGAATATTTAAATTCTGATCATGGAGAAGCCAAGAAAAGGAAATTAAATACAAAATGACTGAAATTCAAGGAGTAGAATCGTTATTTCAAGAAACGTTTCAATTTTGTCCCAGGAATTTGTAGGCAATAATGGCAAAACTGAAGCAGAAAACCTCACTGATCTTTAGCACAGCTATAGGAGGCTGTTGCCTGTAGACAAGATATGGACAAACCCTTTTATTCTTACAATCCCACCTGCATTTAGGATTCACAGTTAGAGATCTGATGGTTTGTCTAAGCTATGTTCTGCTACGTTTGAGTTCAGAATAAAGACAGCAATGCTAACTTGAGGTTATTTGATGGGCATTAGACATTATACTTTAATCACACTCTCATAGGCGCAGAGCACGTTAGAAAATATCATTAGTTTTAGCATTCAGCTGTGGTTTGAGACAGTCACTAAGCACTCACAAAAAAGAAGAAACGTCTTCAATAGCATGGAACTGGAGTAAACTAGGAATAGTAATACAGCTGAATGGGTTTGTTTGGGTTAGTGCTCTGGTTTGGTTTTTGGGAAGAGCAGGATGGATCTTATTCAGGATAGCTCTTTATTTAAGGAACAGAGCAGACACCATAAAGTAGAAAGTATAAATATTTAAAGTTTTGTTAACAGTGTATACAACCAATCTCTTATGGCTAAACTCCTTTTTCTAGGCAATAGATACAAAAGATGTTCTTGAAAGTGATCACTTAATATTGGGCAAAGGCCAAGAGAAACTGTTTCTATAATGGTGCACTAGAGAACTCTTTATTTTAAAGTGCCACAAGGAATGTCTAAATTAAGTCATAGGAGCACAAAAATTTATGGTATCCAAAACCTCTGCTTGGGCATGTGCTCCATGACATCACTGTTAACTGTCCTGGAGCTGAGCAGAGCTGTTCACCAGTGATTAACTCAAAGCATCAACTGCATCAAAGCTGTCAAGCGTGATGCCAGCTCTTTTTGGAGCCATACTCCTGGCCACAAGTTCAGTTGCGCTTTTAGGGTTATAATGAAGAGTAAGACATAAGGAAAATAAAAGTGCCCAAGGTCCCATAGCCAAATAGCAGGAATTTCAAACAGTTCCCAATTTGGAAATGGCTGGGAGTAGAACAAAAGCACAATAAAAACCGGACTCTGGAAGCACGTGCTTGGAGAAAAGTATAGTCCAGTGAGCTTACAAATACCCCTCAAGGAGAGTAAAGGCCTAGTGCCTGACCATGGCAGGGGGCTGGAACTAGATGACCTTTAAGGTCCCTTCCAACCCAAACCATTCTGTGATTCTATGAAGGCAGGGGGGAAGAGATCAGCACAGATTGGAAAGCACAGTTTTTCCTCTCTCCGAAGTGGTTACAGAATGAGTTCAGAATTAAAACATGGTCTGTCTACCGTGTATTTTCACCTAAGTTTTTTAAGTCATAAGCACTACTTTCAGGTTCCTCTCATTTTGTCTCTCCCCTGTCTCTGAAGCTGCTCCTGGGGACTTGAAAGCACTGTGCCTGTGTCCCTAGAAGAGCGAGTGCCAGGCAAATTTCACCTTTATCACCCAGCAATAAAACACTTCCCTCCCCTCTCATACCTTGTCATTTACCATCAGCTGTGATCTGGGGTGATGTGAAACTGTGAAGTCTATTCAGGGAAGCAGTTAACATTTGTCTTCATAAGCAAAAGAGAATGACCTTAACTTGTGCCCTTGCATGGCCAGTGAGCAGAGTACAAGAGGCCCCTGCTCTGGGTCCCAGTGCTACCCAGTGTACTGTTGAGTGTCTGTGTGGCTCCTCACTGAGCACCTCTCTGCAGCTTTTCCCAGGCATGGCCCTATTCTGCTTGGAAACTGAACCTCCATTCTATACTTCTATACCCCAGCCTTTTCCTTTGCTCTTAGCATGTCAGTAAAGCCATACTGCCTGATTTTACATGGATGAGTAGCAATGGCAGTTGAAATTTCTATTTTCTCAGTAAAAGCTTTTCCAAACAGTTTTGAGGGTAAAGCAGATACTGAGCAACAGGAATTCAACTTTTGTTCTTACTGCCTTAAAAAGCAACCTAGGAAAGCACAACATGGATGGATACCTAGTTTTAAGTTGTTCTCACAAGCAAAGACAGATGAAATACATGTTTGGGGGTTGGAACTAAACGATCTTAAGGTCCTTTCCAATCCTAACTGTTCTATGATTCTATGGCTTCTAGACAAGAAAACCTACTCTTACTTAAACAATCACTCTTCAGATTTCCTAGATTCAAAATGTTAGTTATGTTTGAAAGGTAAGGAGGTATTGGACTGATCAGAACACTTGGCTGCTCCACACAAAGGTATGAAACAGAAACAGCTTTCAGTAAAACGCAGATGTAAGCAGACAAGACGCCCATCTGTAGCACAAGCCTCTGGCTGGCTGTCAGGACACACATCAATATATCGATGAGCCTTGTGTGCAAGTGGAATAATTCTTCCCTTAGCAGGTCTTAGAAAAGAAACTGATTTCAGCTGACGGTGTGCAATGTAATATTCACTTCTAGTTTTTGTGATGAGTGGTTACTGGAATGTCAAATTCCAGTCCTTAGCAGGGTGACTTCAATTGAAGATCATGATTAAGGTCTCAATTCCTCTTTTAAAATTTTACTTTTGCCAAACAGCATTCCTAAGTTAATGAACTGCAAATGTAAAACATTTCATCTGAACTTTTATCATTCTCCCTTGTTTTTTGTTATTAAGTACGCTGTGCATAAGTATAAATGAGGAATTTGAACACAGTGGTACTTCTTATTCCTTCTGATTTGAAGGCATGCAATATAGGTCATAAATCTTATTTAACCTTGAATTTAAGATGCACCAGTATGTTTGGGGTATTTAAGCTGTGCTGGATTAGCCTAAAAGCCTCAGAGCATATTGGCACTGCTTTGTATTGCCAGGCAACAAAGCAGCTAAATACACCTCCCAGATTTCATCTTCCGGCATCTCTAAGCATTCCTTTCTACAATACCACACCCTCATCGTCTGTTACACTTCCTAATGTTTTCTTCCTTCTATTCTTGATGTTTCGTGTTCCCTGGAAGCTAAGGAATGCATTCTAATAGAACTCATCAATCTTTTTAAATGTTTGCCTGCCTTCATTTCTTATTTACGATTAAAACCTCAGGCTGCCTGAGCAAAGATGCTGTTGGTTCATTTGCTTCTGCCTATCCATTTTGAAACAATGGAAATTGCACACGTTGTGCCTCATTCACAGTCTGGGGTAGGTACAGGTGGCCACTGTGCCACTGTGACTTCAGTGGGGTCTATGGAGAAGTTTAGCAGTCCTGCAATCTAGTGTTACTAAATTCATTTAGAGGTAAATGAATAGCTAAGATAAATCACTTTTTGTTTTAAAGAACCATTTCAGAATGCCCTTAACAGATAATCTAAACCCCAAGAAATGTTGTAAAACAGACAAAAATCAGGTGCAGTATTTTGAGGACATCCCATATTCGTTTTCACGTGCAGTTTCACACCTGTAAGAGGAGTTAATCTCAATTCATCTTTTGCTTAAGCAATATAATGCCTGTCTCCTTAATTAGAAAGGTTGGAGCTGGTTCTGCTGACACCATTTATAACCCACACACTCGATATAATTCTTAATCAAAATATATGTCATAGGTCCCATTGGAACCTCTACAAGTTCTATGTTCATCTTCTTGTAGAGCAGGCATATAAAATGGGTTACGTGAATTGCTTCCTAGCACCATTTGGTTCTTTCAAAGGACTTCAGGACTTGCACAGATACATAGGTTTCTTGTAGATATCTAAATTCAGATGAATGTAGATATCTACAAGTTCTGCACCTATTGCCCTTGAAGTATTCTTCAGTTACGTTAATCATGGACCCTTTAATTCATCGATATCTTTGACTTTAAGACGCATCATTAATTGATGATCTTAAAGGTCTTTTCCAACCTAGTTGATTCTATGAGTCTAATTAACTCCACCGAAACAGTGAAGGAATGTGCACTGATAAAAGTCTTGAAAACGGAGGAGATGCAATTAGAGCATCCCACATGGTCAGTTCCTGAACTGTTAGTCATCACATCTGCACAAATCCCCATTAAAAAAGGAAAAGGAGGAAGGGATGAAATATTCCCAGGGTAACAGTACTCTTCTGTACTGCTGGTTAGCAGCAGCATTAAACTTTAACAAATCATCTGCAGCACACACTACACTTCCATTTATGAGTAGAAACTGAGACGCCAAAAACCACGAGGAGGTGAAATATTACCTTTACACTCAAACTTAATCTAACAATATCATAATTTCCATTTTTAATAACATAATAAGTAACAATATAATAATAGTGTAATTATGTTGAAGAAACGATGCTGAAAGAATCTCTGGTACAGAAAACCAAGCTAAGCAATACTAATTTTCTTCAAAGACACTGATGATATCTAGCAATGCCCCAGAAAAGAGCAAAGACTGTGTGATTTCAGGCACTACATAAAACCTTTTGGAAATGCAGAATGGAATGATTACAGCCCATAGTTGTCTGCTGTTTATGGTACCAGTTGAATCTCAAACTATAAAAAGGGTGACTCTTCACTATCTGGCAAGATATATAGGATAACTACATGTAGACATCTGCATGTCATTACAGGTAACATTTTCAAAAGGGCATAACTCACCAAAGTACTTCAGAGATGGCATTTGTGTGTGTAATTTTACCTTTCTCTGTTTAGCAGCTCTAAAGGTCTGTAGGCTATCATCAACTCATTGGGAAAATGAAGTGCTGTATGCAGTCATATAATGCTCTATGTGGTGAGATGTACGCCATACTCTTAAGCATATTGTGTTAAGAAATCAAATCATCAGTCTAAGTAAGCCCAACTACCCAACTACTGTAAAACACCCAAACTCTTCATTATGTGTTGGATGCTTTTAAAACAGAGTAGCTCTTAAAACAGTAAATAGAAAAGTTCAATATATTAAAAAGACAGGATACCAGCTGGAAAGTTATTGTTCTTAATCAGTTATTTATGGTAAAGTAACAAAAGATTCCATCTCCAAAGATATAATTGTAAAAAACAATCCACTATTCTATGTAAAAATAGAAAACCTGGGCGAAAATGTTGTCTCTTAAGAGCTGCTTATCCAAGTCGTCTTGTTCTAGCAGCTTTTCATTATTCACGTACTTGTACACTCATATACTTGTCCTGAGGACACCTCGTGTGTCTGAAATCCCTATTATTTGAGAAACTGGGATTGCCTGTACAAATGTCTCCAGGTTGGCAAGAAGCACCATCTGCAACAGGCAAGAACACCCTGAAAACGATTTAATCTTTGCTGCTGCTAAATTGTGTCAGAGGTGAAAGCAAACCCCTTACTAGGGCCTGTCTGCTGTACCAACACAGAAAGACTATTCAACTGCACCTTGTGTTGCCAAGAGAGTTTGGCAATGAAAAAGTACAAATTGGGGAAGAACAAGGAAAAAGTGGGAACTGGGAAAGCCTGACTTCTGGCAGCGGAGAAGAGAAACTGCTTCATCTGATGGGCTAAGATCCAGGGAAAGCTCCTGCTGATTCAAGCCCCGCGAACAAGACTGAGGAATACAAAGAGCAACGCTGAGCTTCACTGCTGCTCTGTGACTGTCTGGTGCCTCTAACTCAATGTTCTGAGAGAGCACTAGGCATGGATGGAAAGCTCTTGAGGAAAATGCACTGGAAAGAAATGTCTACAGAGCAGTTAATACAAGGACAAAGGGAACCACCACATTCTACTCAATGTGTTCAGTTGGTAGTCTCCACAAAAGGGTAACTTCCTATTCAGGCCCCAAATTAATCCCAAATACTAACATGCAACACTTCTATGGATTAATGCCATAACTGAACAAACCTCTACAGAAATAATCCCAAATGTCACTTACAAGGAATTGAATCCTAGGTTTGTTACTGGTGGATAACAACAAAAACCAAAGCCCCAAACCACCACTGCCAACAGAAGATAAGCGAGTTCAGAAGAATTAAGGAGGCACAGAGAGGACAAGGACAGCATTTTGGTGTATCTTCCACAAGAATTCTGCACTGAAGGAAGAGGGAAGTGCAACAACGTGTGCAGAGAAAAAAACAGGGGGGGACACGATCAAATGGTGGGTTAGAAATCTGTTAACAGTGAAAACGAGTTAGAAATTTTGTTTCTTTACAAATTAACGTGTTCATGAGACAAAGAATGCCTCAAAAGGCTGTATCCAACTGGATATTAAACCCACCCATAACTAAAATGGTAAGTGCCAAGTATTTAAAACATTTTTAAAAGCTATTATGTGAAATGAGTAAGAAATACAGAAGATGTAACTGCTGCTGGATATTGCTTGCTTTCCTCCTGAGCTGTGATGAGGAGCCTGACAAGAGCGATGCAGTCTGTGCTGGGGGAAGGCTCCCCTGGTAGCTGGTGTCTCAGGAGCCACACTTGTAGTAACTAATGATCCAGCAGTGCAGCCTGAACATGCGCTCTGAGTAAAATTATGTTAAGTTTTATGTATGAAGGACTCAAGTGTGAGTGACAGGCTGAAACAGGAAGAGCATTAAGAGCTGCAAACAGGATTGAGAGGGCCCGCTAAAGAATATTGAGGACTCCAGTGTCTACTAATAGGAAACTCATAAGAGGAAAACCTGGAGTATTAAATAAGGGTAATTCATGATTTATATGTCACAATAATAGCATATTGCACAGAATACAGCATAGTACAAATGATCCTAACCAAGATACTTCCTTAGAGAAATGTAAAGCAAGTGAGGGAATAGATGAAGTAGGAGCAATTAATGCTTTGAAGGCTGCTTTTTGCATAAAAACAGAAGGCCAAGTTATTATTCACATACCATGAATAATACACTTACAATCTTACACACTATATTATTAATACTGCATGTTGTTATAGGCTTATGCTTCAGACAATAACTCTGCACAGATATCTGAAGGAGAAACAGAAGCCTTGACCTGAAAAGTTATCATAAAGCTTACTAGAGAACATTGCTTTTAGTGGAAGCTGTGCAAAGCTATTTAGCACCAGGAAAACAGTCAGGAAGTCAGCTCAGAAAGGACATGCGTAAGTGCCCTCAGCATAGTGAGTAACTGCAGGGGAGGCAGACAATAAACTCAACAAACCAATACAAGATGATGGAGAAGTTGTTCACAATATGCTGTCAGCTCTGAATGCAACCATTTTCTGTACTTCTGTCAGCTAGAAAGTAACATTATTTCTTACGATATAACAATTTACGAATGAATCTGATGGCAATGGGCTTGGGAAGTGCTTAACTAGAGGAGCACTGACGGCAGCAGCACTGGCAGTCGAGGTGATCATTATGAAGCTTTTGTACTTTGTGTATAAAGAAGATTAAAAATGTTATGGCACAGCCCTTCAGCAAATGACAAAAATCACATAAACATGCAGGAGTTCAAATCACTGAAGGGTCTCAATTAGCCTGTAAATGTACTTACACAGTTACAATGGGTACACAGTCAGTCCAGGATATCTTGTCTGCATGAGCAAACAATGACTATCAGAACGTAGCAGAGAAAAACTCACTGTTGAAACATGTTTCAGGACTGTAACTATCAGCATAATGATGTCAAACCATGAAACTATCATTATTAATGTGAGCTTTGTCACAAGAACTTCTCGGTGAAAGAGCCTTGTCTATCTCCCATACCAGATGTGGCAGGTAGGGAGGTCAAGGCATCCAGATAACCTCAGGAATCAGGAGTGCCAGATTAATACACATGAGAGAAACCTAAAAATACCATTTCCAGTTAGACAAATGGGAAAGTCATTGGCAGAAAGAAAACATTTGTTTTCAAGCCATCAAACTAGGCCTTCACAATAAACAGGAGTGGAAAGATAAACACATGAGAAGCTTGTGTCAGGCAGTGTGGTTTATGTAGCTCTAGAGGTACAGACTCCATTAGGGTTAGTTGGGAAGTCATGCACATAATAAATGCATGATGACATTTTGATGCTTTTGATGTCTTTTCCCCTGCCAATCCATCTCTCCAGCTTGCGTTCTGCCATTACTGACAATGTGTTAATCTTTGGGGTGAGGATATAAATACATCTCAGCTCTTTCCATATGAGAGCATTCAGAAATGGGTACTTGTTTAAGCACTGCAAAGACTCTCTCTTTGGAGTGAACAGTCATTGCAGTTCATACAGAGACTGCTGAAAAGAGCATTTATGTGTAGCAGCTAATTCTCAGTGAAACCCTCTTTTCATGACTTTCTCCTATATTTACACCCTAATTTGCATTTATATACGCTTTGTTATCGAAACACCTCATAATCTCAAATGTGCTTAACCTAACAAATCCCTAGTACAATTCAGGAGCATTAGGGAAGTTTTATAGAGATAAGCAGGGATGATGGCAATTTATGCTGTCTAACTTGGGTGCTGCAGCTAGGCAGTTAGTATTCTGTTTTCTACAGAATGAAAGGAAGGAGATGGGTCCTCTGAATCCCTAATCAGCTACTTCCCTGGATGTGTTCAAGCACAAGCTGCTGCCCAAGCTGTGGAAAGCATGCACTGATGTTCCATGCTGTGTGTTGCCTCCTCCTGGGTTCATCAGCCAGATTAGTGTGGTACACTTTTAACTCCCATCAACTCATTGCCCGAGGTCCTTCTCCTCATGCTGTTTTGCTGCATTTGCTGCCAAGGAAGGCTCCCACTGGGTGGAGAAAATTCCTTCCCCATTCGTTGTCTTTCCAGAAGGGAACCAGAATATTAAACAGGTAATTTTACAGGACAGGAAAACCCAACAGGGGTTGGATCAGACTGTAATTAACAGAAAGGTGATCATGCCAGCTTTAAAATCACTAATATAATTTTATTATACTGAATTTTACACCCTGCAAGGCTGTGAATTACTGTGATCTAACAGATGCATCCAAAATGTATATATCAAACTAATCTCCACCAACACAGTGTATGCATGTTCTTAATTTATCCAGTGAGCATGCATGCATATGCATACATAAGCCAATATTTACTATGAGATCTACACAAACACACACAGAATCATCAATATAAACAAATGGAGTATATGCACTCCACATAAAATGCCCTTTTAATTTCCCTTGGACTAAAAGCTCTACCAGCCAGGCAGGGGCTAGTGAGGTTACAGGCAACAGCTTGACTCAGAAGCGAAGCTTCATTTATTAACCTTTAGAAGATGCAGGGTGCAGACAATTCCATCTTCCCTGGAGCAGACCACGAATCATTGTTTCAGATCACAAACCCATGGGCCCATTCAGTACCTCAGAAAAGTGGGGCTGGCACACAGGCTGCCTCAACCAAAGCATCACTTGGGAAGGATTTACGCAGGTTTAAATTATACATAGGCTACCAACAGTCATGGTAATGCCTCCTTGTTCCCAGGGCTTTGAAAATGTGAATCTCAGTGCATTTGGCTATTAAATGCATTGTAAAATATTACTGTTGTATTCTGCTATAGGGTATCTGTACATTACTACATGTGTTTTTGCTTGTTCTATGAGACGTGTTTGCAGAGCTTATTTTGCAAGAAAAGGAAGCATGTAATATCACTGTATCACAGCAATCAGCTTTCCTGGTTTTATCTCATCTTCACTGAGGGCTGTTTCTGTTGCCAAGCAAGGCTTAGTAGGTAGTCTTGATTTATAACTCTAGGGGGTTTGTTTCAGTAAAACCAGTGTATAATTGCTTTTTAGCTGTCACCTTTGCTTTAAGAAAGACTGAAAGGAATCAAAGGAAATGTAGGGTATTATTGGAAACTCTGAAAAATGAATAGGACTGTGTGAACAGTTGATCAGGTCCCAAAGAGGAAGAAAACCCCAAACATAAAGGGAAGGATTTTGATACAAAAATGTTCAGATTTATTCATGCTGAAAATATAAGCTAAAAAGTTTTCATCTTGTGTTCAAAGAAATTAGAATCATAGAATAGTTAGGACTGGAAAGGACCTTAAGATCATCTAGTTCCAACCCCCCAAATCCATCCTTAACCTCAAAACTTCATGCCTGTTTGCCCTTTCAAACAAAAGCACAGCAACAGGGATGGTATGCAGGCTGTTCACAGGGAAATCCATGCTTAAGCCTTTAATCAATACTTCTGTGTTCAGGATATTCAGATCATGCTCTGCCTAACAAGATTCAATCCCCTTCTGTGCACTGGGAAAATAGCCCAACCACTCTGGCATTGCGCGATTTGGATTAGATAGCTCAGTGTCTCTGGAGCTAGTACTGTTCCTCTACAGTTGGAGTATTTAAGGACCCAAGGAAGAAGAGTGAGGGAAATGATACAGGCGCGGATGCAAATTAATCACTTCCCTCTGCACCACATGATGCTATTTTGCAAATTCAACTTCTGGATGCATTCAACCTACATTCTGGAGGAAGGAACACAAGAGGGATGTGGATCTGATTGAGTGGTTCCAGAGGAGGCCACAAGGATGCTGCGAGGGCTGGAGCAGCTCTGCTCTGGAGTCAGGCTGAGAGAGCTGGGCTGGGGCAGCCTGGAGAAGAGAAGGCTCCTTAAGGGGAGACCTTAGAGCAGCTCCAGTGCCTAAAGGGGCTACAGGAAACCTGGAGAGGGGC
>JBCJKH010047964.1:28701-50948 GCA_039877255.1 Loriculus beryllinus | reverse complement strand
TCCATGTCCTTTTTATGTTGAGGACACCAGAACTGCACACAATGCTCCAGGTGAGGTCTCACGAGAGCAGAGCAGAGAGGCAGGATCACCTCCTTTGACCTGCTGGTCACGCTCCTTTGGATGCATCCCGCTCTGCTGTATTGCTGCTCAACTGCAGTGTGTGTCAGCAGATTATCCTTCCTTCTCCAGGTTCAGCAGAAGCGATGGAAAGTGGAGACGTATTCCAGGCTGGATTCAGTCCTGCTGCTGTCATCTATCAACTTACCTGGTGGGGAACTGGTGAGTGTAGGAGTGCCGGAGCCCTGTTGTCCTCTGCTTGCGTGGAAGCTGTGACGCCTTTCGCACAGTACCCAAGGGCAGTGTTGGGTTGGGGGGTGGGTCTGCAGTGCTCCAGTATCTTTAACTCTCGGTGTTATTTGGACAGAAACACTTTAGATGTGCTAGTCTGGCTTTCCTTTGGTAACCACGCTGCGTTTTGCTTAGCACCCAGTGGTCCCCCTTCAATGTGTTAAGTGATGTTTTCTCTTTCTGAGCTACACGTAACTTGTCTTGCATTGAGCAAGAAAATCGTGAGGGGCGAGCAGGGGTGGCCATGAGGGGAAATCATGAAGGAAGAGGTGGGGTGGCCATGAGGGGTATGGGCAGTAGCTATGTAGAGTGGGCCACTATTGAGGGGTGCCTGGGACTGGAGATAATGAAGGACGGCCATGAGAGGACATCATGAAGGGAGAGGTGGGGTGGCCATGAGGGATATGAGCAGCAGCTATATAGCGTGGGACACTATGAAGGGGAAGATGAGGGGTGGCCAGGACTGGAGTTCATGAGAGGTGGCCATGAGGAGAGATCAGTTTTTCCTTAGTGACATGGTTTAATGGTGGGCTTGACAGTCCTGGGTTGATGGTTGGGCTCAATGATCGTACAAGTCTTTTCCAACCTGGTTAATTCTATGATTCTGTGATTTCAGAGAAGGAGATCAATAGAAGATGAGCTTGCAATGAGGGACTGTCTGCAGGAAGGGGACCTCATCAGTGTATCCTTCCACTGCTTGCACTCAGAACCGAGGGTGCGGGGAGAACAGCCTGGCTGGTAGTGAGAACTCTCTGCTACAGGCAGGCAGTGGCTGTTGGCACCAGGCAGCATTAGGGCACCGGGCAGCATTAGAGACCTTGTTTCCTTAAGTGGCACTGACAGGCAGAGGTGCAGTCTGTGTTTACTGATGGGGCATTATCGCTGCACACCCGGAGTCTGAAATATGGGAAGGTAAGTTGTTCAAAAGCCCTTGATCTTGGCCTAATTCTGCTCCATATGACATCCTTTTGGAGGGATTTTTGAAGAAAATGGCTCTGGAGTACAGCAGATGTTATTATAACCCATTCCTGCAGGTTAAGGAAGAATATTAGTTCCTATGTGGTTACACCAAGTGGATTTTACCGAAAGTAGAGGAAGTGCTCTTGAGGTGCCCTTTGAGCTGTTGTTCTCCCAAACCACAGTTACAGCCTGCAAACCCTCACTAGCCACTTGGGAATTAAATCCTGGGGCGAAATCTTCTGATTCAAACTTCGTCACTGCTCTTCTGCAGACCATTGCCCCTGTGACTTCTTTCTTTTTCTCCAGAGCTCTATTTTAGGCTTTATGCAGTTGGCATTTATCTCTGGTTTTGTGCACTGAAATAAGCCAAGGGGCCATTGGAGTGCAGGCTGCAGTTTGGGATTACCAGACCAAGGGTATTAGCACTTAGAAGATGAAAGGGAAGTGTTCTTATTGCACAAAGGGTGAAGGACAGTGACTGGATTAAGAGGGAAAGTGTTCTGCTAAATTGGGCCTCTCCTCATTTTTCTGCAGGGATGGTTGATGTGTAGTTACGATCAAGATATTAACATTTGTGCCAAGCACTTAGAGTATTCTTCATCTTCAAAGGACTGCACAGGCACTAGCTAATCCTCACAGCACTCCCAGAGGCAGGCAGGTTTTATATTCACTGTTTCACAGGAAAAGGTGTTAAAATTGACTGGTTCCTAGGCTGGGAACAGAGTGCGTATCTGTGGCTTGATGTGCTCTGTGGTGGCTCATGTCTCTCATGCTGAGTCTCATGGTCTCCTCTTCAGCTTTCCCAGGGTGTGCTCATTCAGGTCTCGCCGTCTCTTGTGAAACGCCAGAAGACTCACTTCCATGACCTGCCCTGTGGTGCATCTGTGATCCTCGGCAACAATGGTTACATCTGGATCTACCCAACTTCAGAGCAGAGAGATGAAGAGACAGGAGGCTTCATCACCAACTTGGAGGTGAGGGTTCAGGGAAGATCAGCCTTAGTCTAACATAGTCAGAGGCATGTGAACAACTTGAGGCTTTCCAGATTTAGTATTAAGTTCATGGTAAAGCTTTTTTTTACAGTAGGCTTGCATTATTTCCCTGTGTATTAATCTTTTTTCCTTTGTCCTTCCTCAGCCTGTTTCCATGTCTGACCGGGAGGTGATCTCAAGGGTCCGAAACTGCATTGTAGCTCTGGTTACTCATAAGCTGATGCTCTTTGACACCAGTGTCCTATATTGCTATGAAGCATCCCTTCCTCATCAGGTACAGAAACTGGTGGAGTTTACTTTATCCTGTGCTGCGAGGAGGGAATGGAAAGGCCTCCTCAGTTGCTGAAGTTAGGTGGTGAGGCTTCCTTTTGGCTTTCCAAAGCACCCGTGTAGTGACAATATGAACTTCCCCACTTCTCTCGTAGTCTTGTTTGACCACAACCTACTAAACTCACTGCTCTGTGCTGTGTGTCAGGGATCCTTGTCCCCATTGAGTGTGCAGAAGTAGTAGTTGATTTTTGGTGCCAATGTTACTTTTCTTTCCACTCCAGATCAAAGACATTCTCAAACCGGAGGTGATGGAGCAGATCGTTCTGGAAACCCAACATAGGTTGCTGGATCTGGAAGGATAGAGTTCATGCCCAGAAGCAGTCATTGGAAGTCCTGACATGGCAGCTTTTGATTCCCAGTATTTTTTTTTTTCAGTGTTCTAGTCCCCAACATTCATTCCATGCTTCAGAAACCACCAGAATTCCTCATTTTAACTCCCAGGATACCTCCTGAGCCCTTTTAGTACAATAGTACTAAGCAGGACTTAAGTACAATAGGATTCTAGTGCAGCATCCTGAAAAACTGGTATCTGACCTTTGTGAAGATGCAGGTACAACTGGGACGTATCCCATAGCACTTGTAGCTGTGTCTAGTGCCCCTGAACCTCGTGCAGAATGATGGGGAGGAAGGCATGTGTTTTCTGATGCTTCTCTCTCCCCAAAAGGTTTCTGAATAGTTTTGATTTTCCTTTTCTGTGATACAGATTTGCCAATGTGGCCTTTGATTGACAGCTCTTGTTTTTCTCTTTTGTACCTCTGATACACAGTCCTAGTCTTTAGGAACAGGAGTAGGGTTAGGGTTAGGCACCTTTGCTAACCACATTTTGGGTCTGGCTGGTCGTGGCTCAAGGGTATGAAGTTGGAGGTGCCATGATGTCTACATGAACTTGCCATGGGCAAGCAGTGTCTTCTCTGCCTGCTTGTGTTCTGCTGGTCCCTTTATTACGACTACTCTAGTGAACTCCTCCTATGAGGAGGCTCCAGTATTGTTTTCTGTTAAATATTTTACATTTCAATAAATTTTTGAAACAGATCAGTTATTCAGGAGTGTGTGCATTAGCTTGTCTTTCTCCAGAATGAATTAGGTCTAACTAATTAGGTCTAACTGGAGAGCTACAGCTGGGTTGTTTCCTTGTGAAAGGAAATGGTTGCACTCAGAATGGTTGCAACATCCTGTTATCTCCCCCTCAACACCTGCTCTTCATCCCATCCAAACAGGACTTAACTTTCCTCTTCAGCATATCCTCTGTGCAAAATTCCTAAGTAGACTGCCTGCTGTTGTTCACAGTGGCTCTCTCAATACTACTGCCCTGCAGGATCTCATGGAGGTAAGTCTTGCAGCATCTCTGTCACAGGGAGCCCAGTATGCCCAGTATGACACTGGTGAAGAACCCAGGCCAGTGGTTAGAGGTGCACATGCTGAGCCAGATCCAGGCAGCCTCTTGCCTTCTCTGTACAGAATGGATGTGATGCTTTCCTTGGCGCATCCTCTCAGATCTCTGGTGCTATGTTAGATCTGTCTTTGTTATACATACTGTGTATATATATGTTGTATTTGCATTGTATTAGAGCTGCTTGAACCACAGTGTGTAATTCTTTAAAAGGATGAAAAAGCAAAATGTCAGCCCTAATTGTCCTGGAATCTAATTCTAACGTTGCAAATTCTCATGCTCTCCCCAAGCAAAAGGAAAAATTCTTTGCTCAATGTTTTCCTGAGAACTAGAAATACCCTTCGGTGCTTGTCTCCTAATTGAGGCTGCTCTGCCTTTGCTCCACAGCAATCACTAGGTGGCAGCTTCGGATCGTGTTTGTAGCATCCCCTTTCCCCGGCAGCTCTACCTCATTGCCCTGCCGAATAGCAAAGGCTGGATGTCTGCCACCGGTACTGCTACCTAAATATTCGAGCATTATGGAGCTCAGTGGCTAAGGACAAGCAAGGACACGGCTAATCCGTTCTGCTGCTGCACAGCTCGAACTTCTGTCCATGCTGCCTCTGTAAAATAACTTCTTGGGGATATTTGTGGATTGTGCAACACAAGACTTGGGAATTGTTAATTTTGAGTTTTGTGAGGTTTCTCTAATAAGTGTTGCAACAATTGCATTCAGGATAACTTGGGACATATGAAAACTAAAGCTGGATAGTGACACTTCCAGGTCTATGCGTGAGGCTAGTGGCAGCATTATCCATGTCTGTGTGGACAGGAACAGTGCAAAAAGGCTGAGAGGTTTAGCAGCATCTGCATATCTTAATTAGACAAGTACCTCTTTTTTCCCTATCCAGTTGCTGTAGTTTAGCAGCTGTTTATCTTACTACCATATGGGGAGATTCAGGGATTTCTGCTGTGAGGCTTCTGGCTATAAGCAGATTGGGGATATATAAGCAATGAGATGAAGTATTTGATGTTCACTTTTTTAAAGCATTTTTGAAGGCTTATGGAGAGCTCTGTAGCTAATCCAGGAGATCTCTTTACATCTTTGCCACTTAAATTTAAACAACTCTGTGTCAGTTAAAGAGCAAAGGGCTGAAGAGACTGTACTTCACTACCACCTGGAGAGATGTGATACCTGGAAATGGTTCTGATGAGCTGGCACAGGAATCCAAAATGCTTCTTTGTCCTCAAACAACCTCTTTGCAGGTACCTAACAGGCCAGAAGGGGTTGGGGGGGGAGGTATGAGGTGTGAAGCACTGTTGGTGATGTGGTGGAAACATGCTGAGGAAGTGTGCTTTGGGGGTTAATTCAGAGTTGGATCATACTCATGTGTATTTAGCATGAGCTGCCAGACCTGCACGGTGAAACAGCACCAGGTTCTTATAACACAGAACTTGATAAATGGGTGCTGGTGTCTGCAGGGGGCTGTGTGGTTGCACAGCTGAGTTCTTAGAGGTATTCGTTTTCCTTTTTCCTCCGTTTTTTTTTTTCTCTCTACAGAGCAGTCTTTAAAACTGTGGTCCATCTCCAGGCTTCTTATGCTTGCCCTCTCTCCACATTGTGAACCTTTTTTTGGTTATTTATTACCAATAAATGAATATACAACCGCAAACCTGCTCAAGATCTGGACTTCAGATGCTTCAACTCTGAGCTTTCCAATTCCTCCTGCTAGCTGCAGCATTCCTGATATTTTGGCCTTAGCGATGTGTTAAATTGGAGGGGGGGAGTGTGTGACTCATGCAGTTCCTGTGCTCCCAAATACTTTCATTTTAAGCCTAAGCTGGTAAGGTTTGGTTATGGATCTTTCCTGATGTGGGCAGAGAACTGAAGGTACCAGTATTTCACTCCTTGTCCATGAGGGGGTAATTGCTGTTCTTTGCAAATTCAGCCAGTGTTGTGCCAAGCCCAGACCTCAGTTCTGTAACAAGCCTTCCATGGGGTCAATACTGGCAGTTCCTGCAGCCCCATCAAGCACAGCTTTGCAAGCCAGCAGGTAACAAGAGATGACAGTGACAAAATTGCATCGGGAGAGGTAAACTTCCTGAGCAGTTTCAAAGGTGTCTGAGAAAGGTACCAGGTCAGCTGCCATTTACTGTTGATTTGGCTGCATCCCCACGACTTTTCTTCCTCTTGGCAAATGTCAAGGGCCAACAGTGCTCATCCATCTTTAAAGCAACTGGATGTGCTGCTGGGGTTTCTGGTTTCCATATGGACAGGCTCCATGTTCAGTCCACAAATGACCCACAATATGGCAAAAGGCTCTTCCTTAACACCCAGCAGATATTAGTGGGTTGTCAGATGGGATCTGGGGGAGGCTTTGGCACACTGTGGCAGTGCCTGTATTTCAGGGAGCTGGGGCCCCTTTTTCCATAGGCATGTCCACATGAAATGGTGGGCAGGCTATATAAAAAAAGACTTTGAAATGGGAAGTGCCCAAGATGTAAAGGACTCCAGCAAAAGCAATGCCCTCTTTAATCCTTGAAACAGTCTGTAGGGTTTTGCTAGGCATCTTTAAGCTGGAAGGGTGAAAAGGAAGAAACCATGGCTTCTCCGGTTTGAGAATAAAATCGTAGTTGGAAGTGGGGTGGGAAAAACCTAATAAGTCTTTAGTTTTTATTTGAGATTCTAAATGCCAGGCATTAAAGCAGCTTAGAGCAATCTGATTTCTTTGGTCACCAGTGTGTGACGGTGTGAAGCCTGTTTGTAAACAGGCTGTGGTACCTGCCTGTGTTGCTTACTCCAGGGTTAATACAGGGCACAGATGTGTTTGAAAGTGGAGCTAATAAATAGTTCCTTTGCTGGTGAGTGCTGCCTGCAGAAACGAGAACATGAAATCACTCATCTAAAGGAATAATTTTCTTGTTTCTTGGTGCCAGTGTTTGATTCATTTACTAATATGAAGAACGGGAACTCCTCCCTCTACTCCCCGTAATAACCATTGGGACTTTAAATTTGTGCTAATGGGTTATTAATCCAATTACTGCTGCTTATTATGTTACTTCTGTATCATCTGCATGCAGTTTTGCTGTTCAGTTGAAGCGAATGGTATAAATACAAAGCTCTGAGCAGACCTTAGAAGATACCGAAACCCCACTGAGATTATCAATCTTGAAATGGTTGTCTCGGGTTCCTGAGGACTGTTAATTAATCTGCTAAGGTTTATTATATAGTTGAAGCTTAAAGATACTGTTCTGGAGGAAGTAGAGGAAACCTCCCTGGAGCTGCTGGGTGTAACAACTCACACCTAATGGAAGCACTGAAATTTCTTATGAAATCCGTGGGATGCACACAGGCCACAGGTAGGGCTCGACCGAAACAGTCTGCAGGCTTTTTCATTTATTCTGCATTCACACAAGCTTCTGTCTTTGCCTTTAACAGTTTCTAAATCCATCAGGCAGCTTCAGCTTTGTTCACATCAGATAGTTCATGTTCCCAGAACTGGCAAGCACCTAGTCTATGAGATAGTACATTTATCTCCACAGATCTCAGTGAGGCAGCGAGAAGCCCATATGCAGCCTCTGTTGTCCAGAACACAAGTCCTGCTTATTCACAGTGACTTGTAGCGTATTTTGGTCAAGGTCTCCAGAGCACACAGACCTTCTGGAGTTCACCCCGCTCTGGGATTGTTTTGAGGAACAGATTGCTCTGAGGCTGCTTGGCCTGTGTTGACAGACAGCTTTGTTCCCTCAAGTTTCCTTCAATCCACAGGAGCTGGTGTTGGATCACCGCAGTGAGAGCTGATATCCATTAATGATTTAAGTCTTCTGATTTAACTCAGGAATTCTGATTAAACTCAGACATTCGTCTGAGTTTCTGTACTCAGAAATTCTTCTGAGTTTAAAGCTGTGACCCTGGATTTATCTCAGTATAACGCACCAGGATTTCTCTCTCCTGTGTGTGTGTAACGCAAGAAGCCTCAATGCAATTTGAGTCACTCATAGAGAAATACAGCAGGAATGGTTTGGGATCAGTCTCAAGGGTAAAAAGCAGTGGTGTAGGAGCAGGCTGGCATATCAGAGGTGGAGAATCCCATAGGGCCATACGAAGCTCTACATTTGAGATGCTGTTGTTGGAAGATGAAGAATACACGTCTGTTGGGGACCTTGAATATGGCGCAGGAGACACGGAGAATGTTTGGATTGTCACAAGGGAGGAGGCAGTACAAACAAGCTGCTCCGTGGCCAGGCGGCTAGGACACAAAACTGCATCTGTGTGTTCTCCTGTTGTCAGTGGGAGCAACCACAGACCTTTGACCAAATCACCCTGACCTCAGGCTGCTGCCTCAACCCTCTTCTATTCCCAAGGTGAACCGGAGAACATATGAGAAGCCGAGTATGTCCAGCGTCACAGCCTGTGCTCTTTAGTTCAGGGAGTGCTTGTGTTGCACACAAGGGCAGCACAGCACAGGCTGAAGAATTAGGGTTTTACTTCACCTATGTACTAAACGGCACCTAAAAGTAGATTAACAAAACATTTACTGCCATATTCATTGGCCTCTATGGCTGGATTTGGGATCAATGTGCTCTGAAAGCATCAATAAGGAAGTGAAGTCCTTTGTGCAAGCAGGGTGACAGATGTGGCTGATGGTTGTGTGCACAGTGACACAGGGAGCAGCTCTTCTTCCCTGTCCATCGCAGCAAGAAAGCCAGGGGCAGAGCTGCCCAGGGGCCTCCCCAGCCTGTGTGCATGAGCAATTCGTAGCTAGCTCGAGGGCCACCGAACTCTTGTTTTCGTATCTATAAGAAACCAAGTTGTGTCACCCATGCAAACGGGTTAGGATTTGACACGGCATTTCTGTGTCCTGGGCTAGCACTTGGTAGCGATGTTACACGAGCAACCCTTCCTCCACTTGTCATCTCCACCATCCTCCCCTTCATCCCACTTCCCTCACGGATCCCCTTCAATCTTCCCTTTCATGCCTTTTCCATCCACCCCATTTTCTCCTCAGAACCCTTCATGGCACCCCCACTTCCCTCATGGCTTCGTGTCCCCCAGCCCCTCCTGCCTCTCCATTCTCCTCACGTCCCCGCTCACCTCACCCTCTCCTTCACCCCCATTCTCCTCACGGCCCCCCCAAACGCGGCTCGGTCCCTCTCAGGTTCCCCCATCCCCTCATGGGCCCCCCTCTCTGCCCCACACCGCTCCCTTCACGGCGGCGGGCGCGGAGCCCGCCCGGGGCCGGGAGCGGGGAGCGGGCAGCGGCCGGGGCCGGGTCCGGGCGGGAGGCGGGGGCGGTGGAGGAGGAGGGGCCGGAAGGGGATGTGACCGCCCGCCCCGCCGGCCGGGGACTGGGCTGCGCCGCGCCGGGGGTTCCGGGATCTCCCTCGCCGCCCGCCGCCGCCCCCCGCCAGTGTCGCTGCCCTCTCCTGCGGCAGTCCCCGGGGCACTCCCGGCCTTTCGCTCCTCTCTTCCTGCCAGGGCTCCTCCTGAGCCGCCCGGCCCCGCCGCCCCCAGCCCGGCCCCCTCAGCACGTCCCGCCGTGGCCGGGCCGGGTTCGGCCCCGCTCCCGCTGCCCGCCCGGGCCTCGCCCTCCGCCGGCGTCCCCCGCGGGGATGCAGCCGGCCCGGTCACCCCCGCTTGACCTCCTGTGGTTGCTGTGCAGGAACCGGCCTCCTGGAGCGCGTCTCCGGCCTCGCTCCGCGGCTCCGGGCTCGCTCTGAGGCGGGCAGCAGGCCACCTGCACTGCTTCGACGCCGCCATGGCCCCCCGGGCCCGCTTGGCCTCCGGCGGGGTGCGGGAGAGGAGGCAGCAGCGGTGAGGGCGGCCGAGGCTTGCGATGGAAGGAAGCGAGGCGTGGTGAGGAGCCCCTCGCCCTGAGGAGCCAGGCCCGAAGCTTCGCCTCGCTGGTGGACATGGTGTCGGTGCACTTGATCCTGTTAGACTTCTACGATACTTGAAGCCAAATACGTGGCTCTTTGGCCTTTGCTAACTCAATGCTATGCAAAAGAAAAGGAGGAAAAAAAAAAAGAAACCTTGACACTGATTGCAGTGGGAATGGCTGTTTCCTGCCCCGGGTGAGCCTACGTGTGGTTTCTTGCTTGTGAGATGAACTGTTAATTCTCTTTTACCTGGTGGAGGACACACTACATATGGCGACCTGAACCTGCTTGTTCGTTATTAAGCAGTTGGAACTTTTACTTGTTTTCTTTGCATAAAGCCACCTAAGGAGCCTTGTTGCTGTCTTCAGGAGCATTGGAGGAACCTGTGCTTGTCTTAATTCTTCACCTCAAGTGACTTTATCACCCAGTGTGCGCACCCAGCGCACCCACCTGAAATACGTTCGTCTTTGAAGCTCCTTCCCAGCCTGCAAGATCAGGGATCACGGACTTCTTCAAACACTTCTCGTCCTTGGAAAGGCTGCCCATAGCTACTTTATGGGGCAGCAGCCTGGAAAAGTTCTTGGGGACCAAAGGAGGCCGAGTCTGCCTGCCCTGCACTTTATCAAGGGAGCAGGGAAGAAGGAGTCATCGAGGCATGGGGGCCCACACTGTAACGTCTTCGTCGAACATGGTAAGAGGTTTCTGTGGGTATTTCTTTTGGTTTAACTTTGATTTACCAAGCTAGATGTGATACAGGGCATGGTGCGAATACAGGAATGCTGTACTTTATGGAAGTCTTCTATTTTCTCTCCCTTTCTTAATGCAAATCTTCTGTGATTTAGTAAGAAAACACTTGGGTCAGGTTGCTTGAAACCTGGGGAGAGCTTATTGCACAGCTAAATGTGAAATACAAGGGAGTAACTTTTTAACCTGGTATAAGTTTCTCCTTTCTGCCTTAGCTGTGCTCTGGTTTACAGTCTGGGAAAGTGTTTCATCCTTTGAGTTGCCTGTTTTGGAGGTCTAGAACAACCACAGTTGATGGGGATGCTGTGATCAGGGACGAGTGGCCTTTAATTATCTTTACAAATGGGACTCTGCAACTTGGAGAAAACAAGACTTTTGCAAAGTTTGTGGATATTGCTGCTTGAAACTGGCTGGAGTAGAAGTTTCCTGTTGATTTGCTTCATGCGGTTATGGCACTTCTGGTTAGTGGTTTCTCAGAGTGGGTTAAACCTTCACTTCGTGCAGTGATGAATTTAAGTGCTAGAGGATAAAGGTGGGATAAATTTAGGAGTGCAGCAACCCCTGTCACTTGCTGGTCTTCTGCAAGTTAAGAGGGGACTGGGAATCTCAGGTAAGAAGCCAGATGAAAAGCTCAATAGGACTCAGAGGTAGGTTTAGTGATGGTTTCAAACGTTGCTTTATTTATCTCTAAAAAAGTAAGAAAAAAGATTATAAACTGAAGGCGTCTCTACCAAAGTGTGGCACAGGAATCCGTTGTTTTGCTAGAACTTCTTGGACGAATTCTTGCTTTTGCACAATGCTTTTTAAATTCTAATATTCCTTGAGAGGATATGTTCCTGGCTGCTCTCTTCAGCTGGAGAACGGGGTTTTGACAAAGCTTTTTCAATAGTTTTTGTCCTCTCGAGGAAGTTTATCTGTGGACAGAACTGCATCTGTAATCTCAGCTAGAAACGGAAATATCTGCTGTGTCTGAGAACGTGGTGTAGTTAATGGCAAAGTTTTGATTTAGTTTCGTTTCAGTTGGGCTTTGCTTTCAAATTTTCTCTCATTCGGTGTTTCTAGAAAGGCCCAAGAAATCCCCTGCAGTGTTCAGCAAAGACAAATCCTGTGTATGTACCTCCTGCATTGACATACTGGTTTGAGTTCCAGCAGTGTTCTTTAATTTCCCATACAATGTTTGTGCACTGAGGAAATTGAAGGTGATTAAGGGAAGGTTAAAGAACATAACGAACTTGTAATGAATGCAGCTAACTTGGCCCTCTGATGATGAACCCACTCCTGGATTTTCCCAAGCCATGCTTTCAGTCCTGGAATACACCCGCTCCTCCACCCCCAGTTTGGTTGCTTCTTTGACTGCTTTGGACAGAGTTTCAAGGTCAGATAAGATACAGCGAGAGCACTAACTGCAAGCAATCCAACATGAAACTGCTTTTTGGTGTTTGGATGTAGTAGAAGAGCCAGAAATGCTCCTTTTTTATCATCTAACAGCAATAGGCAGATGGTAACTTCTTGTCAGCATGACCTGAGGTCAGAAGATCGGATCACTATTGCAAAGAAAAATGGTGTCTATCATGTCCATACACCATATGTCCACAACAGAGCTCAGTGTCTTGGTTTAGAAAAGAATAATGTTGAAAAGGGGCACCAAGGCTAGGACATCTGTTAAGAGAACTGTAGAAGATCAGCCTCGCTTATCCACAGGAGGAAGAGTTTCTTCCTTTGAGTGTATGGAATGGTTCTTTGAAGTACAGACAGAATCTGTACTACTGTCATTTGTTCAGCTCTTTTCTGAGTTTGGGCTGCTCATATCCTGAAAAATGCTATCTTAAACTAATGTGGAAAAATAAAAGAGGGAGCCAAGTTAATTTTAGAAAGTTCTTTGTTTCTCTCTAGTTTTCTTGATAATTTCTTTGAAGTATACAATCTGACATACTTTACAATTGATGGGCAGACTGGTATTTAGTGTTTTCAGGCCTGTTCAGGTCTGGTGCCATGGGCCGTAGTTCATAAAAATAGATGGGTGTTTTTTTCAGGGCTTGAATTTTTGCATGTTTGTCTTGCAGTGTATTTTCATTACACAGTTTCTCCTAAATGCCAAACACTGTATCTGGCTTCTCTGTCACACTGTGCGAACTAGTTTGTCCCAGGGAAATAATGTTTCTTACTTTTAATAATTAAGAAATGCTTAAGGAGAAAATCTTAAAGTAATCCCCTAGGGATAGTCGACCTGTTAAAGGTACTCATTTGAAGTTCTTGTGTATTAAAACTCATGATTAAACAAACAAAAAGCAGAGTTGGAAATAGCGTGGCTCTCCTGTTACGGTGTTTTGGTAAAGCTCTTTCAGGACCCTGTTTCAGTGGCACCACTACCTGCTAAGTTCTACTACGGAGGCTCACTCAGCAGAGCCTTAGCAGTGATTTTTGTGTGCTGAAGATCTTCATTGCTCCAGTAGTATTGAATCTTGGTTAAAAGGGTTAATGTTAGCAGATACTAACAGTGTAAAGCAGAATAACTTTCAGGCAAGTAATTCTGTTTCTCGGTCGTCGCGCTCTCTGTGGCACTCAAAGCAATGCATCGAGAGCCTTCTCAAAAGCAAGGAGGCAACTGGCCAGAAATGGGCTCTGCTGGTGGTCAAATGTGCTGTGAGAATAATGCAGAAAGGCTCTAAATTGTGTCATGAGTTGACAACTGAGGAGTGCATTAAGGGGGGAAAAAATAATCTATGGGCAAGTTTGGTTCTTCTGTCTTTGTGTTGCTGCTTTTTCCACCAAGGGTGTTTTACAAGCTGGAGTTCATGCTGGTGTGGTTACCCTGGGCAGCAGAGCAGGCCCTGATGGGATTTTTACAGATTTCATCTCGACACAGATTACTTCATCTCTTAGATTGCTTGTAAGCTTGAAATTGAGAGCAAGTACAAAGGCAATGTTTGTGTCTACCCCTGTGCTTTTCTCAGCTGCGAAAGAGTCTGTAATCACTGCTTTTTGGGACCATCCAACTGAGAGAAAAGCTGTGGTCAATGGACAGTTAGTGGGAAAGACTTTGTCAATGCATTTCAAAGTTTGCACGCTCAGGTATGTTGTGCCTCTCCAAAGCATGAACCTCAGCGAAACTCATACGTCTGAAAAGAAAGGTGTGTTCCTATGGGGCTCAACTCGGATCTGGGAGTTTGCAGTATTTGACTGGAGTGATCAGCAAACATTATGCCTTCTCTAACTGTCTTGGGTAGGCGTTGCTGTGCTGAATGATAAGCAGATTCCTTGAAGCATCTTGGTAGAACAGTATCTCCAAGTAAAAGCAGCACCTGAAGGCTTATAAAATGAATTTGAATCGTTAGACCTGAGATCCTGAGGTGAAGAAAAGATGCTGAGATAACTCTTCAGTGAGGTGGTGGATTTGGTCCACGGCTTTGAATTATATTTACTCTCCTGATGCTGCTATGGTCAGCAGCAGAGCTGCATTCTGAGAGGTGACATCCTGAGCAGTGTCTTCACTTGTCAAGCCAGGAGAATGGAGTTTTATATATGTATTCCTTGCTGTGTAAATAATGACGGTGACCAGGAATGGGACCATCTTTCCAAGGGCACATTGGTGGGAACTTAAGTGTGGGGTTTTTGCTTTAATAATGCAAAATTATGGAAAATATCTTGATATATAGGTCTGTAGAATGATGCTACAGATGTACGTATTTGCTGTCATTGGTGCTGGTTTTCCTGTGGCATTCAGAGGAATTACGTGGGAGGAAGAAGAAACCTTCTAAACAGGTTTTCATTATGAGATGTTCTTGTATGCTGCTGCTTGTTATATATGATGGATCACCGATAGATAGCAACCTGGTCTTACAGCATTCTTATAGTTTTGTGATGTTTGAGTCATTCTGTAAAGTAATTAAAGCTATGGCTAACTGTAAAGTTGGTAGAACGAGAAGGAACTTCCTTTTTGAATGTGTTACACCTTTACAGTACCAGGAAGTGACAGTTGTTCAGCTTTATTTCGAGTACCTTTAGAATATACTAGATAAAGTACTTGCACAGGAATTTTCTCAGTTCCTTGTAGTGATAAAATGTGGTCTTTGTGATAGTTTCTCTTCCAGCAGGTAAGTGATAGGGAAGCATAAACTAACTGTTTACCTTGCTGTAGAGACAGACTTCAGGAACTGGATCCATTCTTCTTATTCCTTTAGTGCTGGGTATATACCTTATACCTTTATAGCTGAAGTCAGCCGACTACAATCTCTTTCATATTGGGTCTGAACTCTTTCCTTCCAAGGCTGCTGAAAGTTTTAATTAGGCCGTAATTGTCGAAATCAGATCTGTAGCATGAGCCTGCCACAGCTGCTAGTTGCAGAAATGCCCCATGACCTGCACTAGTTGACAAAAACACCAATTAAAAGTATATTTTCCTATGTTATTGGAAAATTTATTTTTAAGAGTCTTCAAGTTTAATAATCTATCTTGTTTTCACTGTTAAATTTCATGTTTCAACTGTTTGGATTGTAAAAGTGAGTAAATTACTTTATAATTGGTTCCTTCATCAAGACTTGGTGATTGACCAGCATATGCAGGTAAATACTACAATATATGCTGTTATAATTATATTGGTGTCTGTTATTTTTATGAAATGACAATTGTTTTATACCATGTTTTATCTTATTTTTTTGTTGTAAAGTGTTACTAATAACTGTATGGCTTTGGATATACGTTTTTCAGCTGGGCTGTCCAGGGCACATTGAGATCCAGCAGTACTATATGATTTTGTACTCATTATCCTTTACCCAACAGATGAGCTCAATAGATCTTCTTTATATGCAATATACATATATTAGGTAGTCGATTGTTCATACATAGAAGTGATTTCAATGAGATTCCTTCCATACTAGAACTCTGTTTCTTTAAACCTGTGTAGTTACAGACCCTGCATTTATCTCTTTCCATTGTTCCTCAGGGTGTTTTTATACCCCATCTTTGCTTCACCAGCTCCAAAACCTGAGACTTGAAAGAAACTGCTTTACTACACCCAATTCCACTTTAGGTCATTCACCTGAAACTGTATCCTTCAAACTGGCCTAATAGAAGTCTGTTATTTAGAGCCTGCCATCAGTATCTCAGGACTGCATTCTGAACTGACAAACTCTCCCTGTAGTTAGGTTGGAGATTTGGCAGCTCCCAGACTTCAATTCCCGTCTCTATTAGGAGAGATTTATCCCCAGCTTTGGAGATCAGTTGCTTATGTATCCAACTTCCATGTGCTTTGGTATTAGTGTGGTTAATGCTTCTCATTGAATGCAGACTTGTTTACTGCCTCTGACTATATCCCTTTTCATTACACAAAGCTCTCACTATATTTTTTCCTACTTCAATTTTCAAATACCAGTAGGTTTTGCTAAGTTCCTGTACAAAACTTGATCTGTGGTTGGGATGTTAGGGAAGAGGCCTAAGGTTTGATAAACTGCTTTTCTACAAACTGAGGTGGAAGATGACAGTGATGGGGAAAGGCTAATCCTTTTCGTGGGCAAAAGCGGTTCTGTTTTGTGCGCTGACTAATCTTTGGTAACTTGCCATGTTTAAGCAGTGTATCTCCTTCATGACAAATAGGTAGTGCTTGCTCATATTCCAGACTTCCATTAGTGGATTGTGCTAGTTCTGCGTTCTTACTTAGAGATTTTAATAGGAAGGCTGTGTGAGAAGATCAGGAAAGGGAGGCTAGAGAAAGCTGCAGAGTATTACAATAGAAATTGTTGCTTGTAAGTGCTCATCTCATTCAGCACACTTCAACATTTTCCAACAAACATTCAGTATTTTAAATTGAAAAGTTGAAATCTGAAGCTTGAAAGCAGGGAGTTGATGCTCTTGAGAGTTGGGAATCCTGAGTTTCATCCCTCATGCTCTCTGCATGCATGTGGATGGAGCAAGCGTGTCTTGAATACCAGCTTGCTTGAGTTTCCGCTTAGAGTACTTTCTGAAGTTGGTGTTGAAATTAGTTTCAGAGCTTTTTTGCTCTTTCCCATCATTTTTTTCTTGCTGTTACTGGTTAGGTTGTGAAAAGCATGAGCTTGCCTTTCTGCAGAGTGATTGCTGCTAATTTACATGGGCGCAAGCAAGATCATCATTCTTTCATGAGTGAGGAGGCTGCCTGATTTATGTTGTGTCATTTCTGTGCACTGTTTTTACCTAATGAGTAGAATTTCACAATGGATTATTAATCACTAAGACTTTGGTTTCATTGTGTGTATTAAACAATCAATATTGCTAGACATTACCTGCCCTGAGAAGCTTCTTATCCATTAGTGCCGCTTTTCCATGGCATTTTGGTGCGTTCATCTTCTAGACTGACTTCAGCTCCTGCCATACCTTCTCAATACTTCTATGCCTTTCTAGGGCCTGTGTTGTGTCCAGTCTGCCAGAAGCTGGGGTTAATGTGTGATGAAGACCATACTGAATTATGCATTCTGCTGCCTGTTAAGTTCTTGAGGCTTGGGATGGTAAAACTCACTGAAGTACAGGATTCCCCCCTTTGCTGTGTGTCCATCATCATTGGAAGTACAGTTTGATCCGGGCGTGTTCGCTGTGTTTGTCTTCACACTGATGCCATATGTTAGAGGAAGTTTCACTTACTCTAACCATCCCGAATCTAGTAACACACATGCATCAGCACTGTCAGGTTTTTGCTGGGACCCCAATTAGCTGATCAGCTCCAATCCACATCTGGTGTCACTGATAGCTTTTTTTATGGCCTTTTTTTGGGACGTGTGTTCCCAGAACAAGCAATGTTGTTTTGCCACAGGTGGAATGTGTGAATGGCAGTGGAATAAGGACATGGAAACTTTAAATAGGAAATTGTTTGGGCTTTCAGGAAGTATTTGCTATTTCATTTGTTTTCAAGTTGCACGATTTCCAAGGCTGCTTTTGAGGTGCTGTCTGATCTGTTGTAACTCTGGCTGTTGTCAAGGTCTCAGTTTCTTGTGGCATGACCACAGCGGGTTGTCAACAGGGCTGTTCTGCAGTAAACTCCACTGGTTTTACTTGGGTTTTTGGGATGCCTTTATAATAAACCTAGAGAAAACCGAACTGTCATTTGATGCGTTGGCCACCAGGTGTCTTCTTTGAATCTTGTTCAAAACGTGCTTTGGTTAAAGCAAACCCCCTGCAGTAAGCAACATCTTGGAAATGAGCAAAAACTAATGGCAAGAACCAGGGTCAGAAGTGTCAACCGTGAATTTCAGGAATAGTGGCTGTCAAGTCCCTTTAGTTACTTTTAGAGCCTGTAATCTTCTTGAGCTTGCTTGCTGATGGAGAAAGAGGTTGCTAGGTGATGTTTGCTTTTGCTGTAATGGGAAAATCTTGCTCCCTTGCCTCCTCAAGCTCCATTTCAGCCTATTCTTCATTTAAGAAAAACCCCAACCAACCAGAAATAGTTTTCAGTGCTGTATTCCTTTTCCCTCACTGCTGTCTTCTGCATTTAATCTCATTCCCCTGTCTCTTTTGTTATGCCACACTGACTTTTTAGAATTACATACGTATTTCTAATTTCTTTTTTTATTAAATTCTGTGGTCCTCTCAGTGCAGAAATGGATTCTGTAAATCCTCTCCTAGCATTGTGACTGGCATTGCTAAACATGCGAGCTTCTCCTGGCGAGGGTGCTCAGGGAATAACTGAAACCAGATTCAGCCTGTTACAGCTATTTCTACACTTGGTGTTGTCTGAATGTCAGAATGGCTGTTGCAGAGCTAATTGTGGAGTTAAACTGTTAGGAACTCATAACAATACTTGCAAAAGCAAAAGCTGTAATCTAGTAAGCCTCTATTTTACTCAAATCTCTTTTGGGCGGAGAATTCTATAATAACGAAGATTTAGCGCATCTAGCAAAATAGTGTAAGCTATAAATACGTATGCTTGAATGGGTTTTTATTTTTATTAGCTCTAAGCTCTCTTCATATATTCTGTGAATCTGACAACACATAATGTTCATTTAAAAGGTACATTCTACTTCAGCCAGAATTATTGGAACAGTCATTAGAGCTATTGTTGTCTGGCTACACCTTAGGTTTGCAGATAACTTGGGAAAGCTCAAATGAACGATTTTGAATTAATGCCAAGCTGTTATTTCATCTTTAATATATTTACCTTGATGGATAAGAAGATGCATTTAAAATTCTCTGCAATCAAACCTTTACTTCTTTTAACACTACTGATGGATTGCACTAAGTGTGCTTCTGTATACGTTCATTTCCCCACCCCCCCCAATGTGCAGCTATTTAATACAAAATGGATGTTCTTTACAGGAAATTAACTGGAGAGAAGACGAAGCTGTTCCCATCACTTGATACTGTTGATGTTCATGTAGAAGCTGCAATTCATTTGGGTTCTGTGGATTGTCTGTTATGTCTAAATAGAGCCTCCCACGCAGAGATTTGGATGTTAAGGTGCTATCACGTTTCAGGTGTTAAGTAGTAATTATTGTGATGAGGTGATCACATAAGACAGTGAAAGTGTTGCTCAACCTTTCACATTCCATGTCATGAGGAGAAAAACATCTGTTGGGGAAACTTCAGTGTAATTAGACCTCACTGAAAGAATTACTGGTGTGTTTTACCTTGCTCTTGGTAGAGAGTGGGTACACAGTGAGGCTTTGTGTTGTGTGTTGTGTTGATCATCAACACAGTATTGTGTTGTACATCAAGTACATCAAGACATATTCTAAATGGCTTTAAACTGGAAGATTTAGGTTAGATATAAGGGAAAGAAGCTCTTCCCTGTGAGGGTGGTGAGGCCTTGGCACAGGATGCCCAGAGAAGCTGTGGCTGCCCCATCCCTGGCAGTGTTCAAGGGCCAGGTTGGACACAGGGCCTTGAAATAACATGCTCTAGTGGAAGGTGTCCCTGCCTGTGACAGGGGGTTGGAAGTAGCTGATCTCTAAGGTCCCTTCCAACCTAAACCATTCTGTGATTCTCATTTTGAAAAGCTAAAGGCTGTTACTGGTTAGCAGAAAGCAAAGAGCTAGTAACACCTCTTAAATAAACGCATTACATTTTGAGCCAAGCAAAAGGATGAATTAGAATAATAAAAGATGGATGTTTGGAGGCAACTACTGGCTTTAAATGCAGGTTTTGCCTCTGCAAAGCAAAGGTACTGCATGACAGTTCATTGAAGAGCTGCCACAATGTTGATAAGCAGAGCTCTCCTGAGAGCAATTGTGAACTTCACTGAGTGGTAGTGTGGTTTGGTAATTGTAGTTAAAAACACAGGATTTGAAGAACATTAAATAAAATAGGGCTGCGTTTGTTCTCAGTTAAGGATTCAGGGAGCCATGAAATGTTAACATGAAATATTTGCATCCCACTCATTGGAATAAGTAGCACAAATCCAGCAGGTGGTTTTGTTCTAATTTGATAGCTTGGGTTACAGAAAAGTGAATGTTGCAGTGTATTGGCCACATTCACATCATTTAATCCTGCATAGCTACAGAGGCACTAAAATCACCAAAGTGAAAGATGCAGACACCAACAGAGGAGATGCTTTCCAACTCAGACATCTCTGTCCTCTGCAAGGTCTCCAAATTAGGAAGTAGTGGGCTTCAGATGGCCTTCAGAACCTGATGATGTGGAGCCCCTGGAATGAAACGTGTTTCATGGCCACCAAAAAGTCTTGAATCACCCGGTGTTG
Source organism: Loriculus beryllinus (assembly GCA_039877255.1). NCBI lineage: Eukaryota > Metazoa > Chordata > Aves > Psittaciformes > Psittacidae > Loriculus > Loriculus beryllinus. Next base: position 30,664 of record JBCJKH010047964.1, on the reverse strand, counting down.
CGGGTGCCTCATCACCCTGGTCTCTGTGAGTCATGGCGCAGTGGGGGAACACCGTCTGCTGGTTGATAAAGGGTGGCTGTTGAGGTTGAGATGGGGAGATGACTGGTAACTTGCTTCTGTAATAACTAATACTATGTGGTAACTGAAGTGCTTGGTTGGGCTGCAGTATTTTGGCTGTTCTACCTTTAAATTAGTTTGAATAGCTCCATAGATGTCACTGGTTTTAAATCCCAGAATTAGAAGGACAGCAGCTCTTCTGTGGTTATGAGGCTTTCATCTGCCGAAGTTGTATTTCAGAAGGTTGATGAGCTGCTTGTGAAATGCTCCCCTAAGGCGAATCAAGCCCTTTGGGGAGGGGGACGGAGGACTGGAGCCAATCAGACAGGCATTTTACGTTTCAATTATTAATATGGTGCTTTTTTATGAGTCTTAAATTGGAATTGCTGGCAGCTGAATTTTAAAAATGTACTACTTCTAAAATTTTTAAAAGTTATGCTAACCCCATGCAAGTAAAGGTGCTTTCTTCTACCTCAGAGACCTCTTTACTACACCCTTACACAATCCCACTTGGATTTGAGGGCTCTTTATCCTTGCTTCTGTGTGTACTGGGCCACCGTGGAGGTACCCAGTTGAGCAGTGTACGTAAGGGATGAGTCAATGAGAGCTCTGCAGCCTCCTTTGGAGAATAAGGTCTTAACTTAAGGGGAGATGCATTGCAAAGGTAATTGTAGGGTGTTTCCTGACTTGTAGTGAAATTCTGATTTATCTAAAATGCATACAGATATGCAGTTCAGTGTAAAAGGCTCACAGAGATGCTGAATACAGAGCTGAACAAACAGCTTTCTTTAGACAAATTGGAAGAGAGGAGGTTGGGTGCTTTCCTTTGCTCTTCTCTCCCCATCCAAAAAGTGCTTACAATAAAGTATCTCAGTGTAATGCTTTAAGCAAAGTGCTATCAAAAAAAGGGGGTGAGGGGGGCAGAGGAAGTCTGTGGGTGAGCTTTTGCTAAGAAGTTCTGTCAGTGCACCTACACCCTGATGCTGTATTGCTGTGGGTCTAATGAAGCTCTGTGAATGCAGGTCCTGCCTGAATGAAACCCCACCAGGTCTGAGGACACTGGTGCCAGGAGCTGCCTGTATTCATCTCCTCGCACCACGCAGCACCTCCAGCTGCTCTTGACTCCTGTCCTGAGTCTTGATTTCAGAGGCTAACACCTCAATCTAAGCGGGGAGGGAACTTGGATCGTGCCTGAAGTCCTTATGGAAGGTTTGGCTTGAGGAGCTGGCCTTGCAGGGCTTGGCCTGGGGGTGTTTTATGAGGCTCACAAGCAAAAGCAGATAAGAGGGATAGGGGAGGAGGAGGGAAATGTGCATGGCTTCTCCGGGGCTCTTCCGCCGCTTCCTGCTGCGGGGGTGGTTATGAGCCAGCCAGGATGACAGAGCTCCTGCTATTTGGAAACGTAGTGTACCACAGATAAACCACCATAAGGACCTTCGTTCCTGCTTTCCCTTGTGCCACCTCTGCTCTTCCTCCCACATCTGGCTCTTGCAGACAGTAGCAATGAAAACTTTTGCTACCAAACCAAATAAAACCAAGGGAAATAAAAGCAGCTTTCCTCTATACATGGCATCAGAAAGTATAATTGAATTTCTTTCGACTGTTTCCTCTCAGTGCAGGGATTGTCCTTGGATAAGCTGGATGTCTGTTTTCAGGCTGGGTAATTGAGGTTTGTGGAGGTAGTGATTCCAGAGATGTGCCAGTGCCGAGGCAAGTGAAATCATAGAATCATAGAATCGTTAGATTGGAAAGGACCTTAAGATCATCCAGTTCCACCCCCCCTGCCATGCGCAGGGACACCCCACACTTAAACCATGGACCCAAGGCTCCGTCCAACCTGGCCTTGAACACTACCAGGGATGGAGCACTCACAACTTCCTTGGGCAACCCATTCCAGTGCCTCACC
>JBCJKH010047964.1:9254-28601 GCA_039877255.1 Loriculus beryllinus | reverse complement strand
GCAGCCTTCTCTTCTCCAGGCTAAACAGTCCCAGCTCTCTCAGCCTGTCTTTGTATGGGAGATGCTCCAGTCCCCTGGTCATCCTCGTGGCCTCCTCTGGACTTGTTCCAACAGTTCCATGTCCATTTTATGTTGAGGACACCAGAGCTGCCCACAATGCTCCAGGTGAGGTCTCACGAGAGCAGAGTAAAGGCTGCATTCCTTCTTGCAGCAGGGAACAGCAGTGAGCATGTTGGGTAGTTAACAAGTACCCGCTTGGCTTGTTCGTAAGTGGAAAAACATCATTTGTCTTCATGTTCTTTATTATCATAAAATGGCAACTTCTTGCTCTATAAGCCCATATAAATAGGTAATAAGACTTCTCTGTAGGAGTGGAAGAGGGTTAAGTAGAGGTGGAAGTGCTTGAAAGTACTCGGGGATGGGATAATTTGTGTTTGCTGGTTTAAATTAAAGCACTGCCTTTTGTACAGGTAATAGCGTTGATACAGAGTGCTGTGCACATTCATTCTGCTTTGATTTTTCATTAGGGTAGGAGAAGATTTAAACTCTTACTGTATAAGGATCTGTAGTAGATACCTATCCAATAGTCACCTCGCCTTTGCAAGTGTGTAGTGTACCCTCTGACATTTCACACTCATCTTGTAGCTGCTCACCTTTTATCTACCACTCGGCTAAAGCTGATATTTTGTTTGTTTGTTTTATAATTGTTTTTATCCGTACCAAATTGTCACTTTTCCTCTTGAAGAAACAACCGTCTGTCCTCAAATTGGATGCTCTTGCAGGTTGGCTGATCGCTTTGGATTCCATCGGACTGTGAAAATCCTGCTGTTGAGCTGGAGGAACTGAAATCCTTGTTTACAAAAGCCATCATTTCTTACTGCCTGCTAGAAAAGCTGCTGGCCTGTGCTTGCAGGTGACCTGCCAAGGATTTAACAAAGAAAAATTGGATTTTATCCTCTTTTTCTTCCCCTCTGGTTTTAAGATGGTCAAAGCTGGCGTAAAAAATGGTGATGTTCTGAGAGGGGCTTTGTCTGCCCTAAGCAGCAAAAAAGAGTGAACTTAATCTTGTTTTTCTTCTCGAGTCAACTTTTAAGCTCTTGGATATATTAGTTTGCTATTGAAAATACTACTTTTTTTCCTCTCTGCCCCTTTATGAAAAGGGAAATGGAGCCTTGCCCACTCAATTTGCTATTTTGACATCTTCTTTCTATAGTTCTGCGTAGTTGTTCCTTCCTGCTGCATTTTGGGAAGATGGTGCTTAGAGACTGGTGGTGTCCTTTTTGGACATGAAATGTATGTGAGATGCCAGTAGCACTAAGCTGACGTGCAGATACCTCTGCTCTGCTCTCCCACCGCAGCCCGTAACTCTTCAGCTCTTGCTCTCATCACAAGTGTGTTGTAATCTGGGATTGCTGCTTCTGTAATTAAATGTATGAGTTCATGTAATTTGTGAACAGTCTGATTTAGGGAAGACATTGGCAGTCTCTAATGTGCAAAATATTACCTCCAACTGTTTAGTGGGAACAAAAATCAGACCTGTTCTTGGGAAACTTACTCTTCATCTTTCTTGATGCCGCTGATCAAAGTTTTGCCCAAACCCATCTCTGTGACTGGATCATACTGTCTGAGTGAAGGATTATGTGGACAGAAAGGGGTTGTGTGCTATAATCAAAAGCTTTGTTTTGAAAACCTGTATTTATTTGCCTCTTAAATTACAATTACATGAGGTAGCGATTTCCACTTAGTTCTTGCGAGTTCTTGAGGTCTGACCTGGAGCTTGTTGGGAGGCTGGTGGTGTGATTGCAGCGCCTCAGTGAGGTAGGCACTTATGACTTCTAGTTCAGACACTTTTTCTCCTCTAGCCTGTTGATTTTTATGTATTTTAACAAACAGCAGCAGCAACTGAAGAAACCAGGTCCACCTCTGGCAGTCTCCCTTCTTCCATCAGCCCTGACCAAAACAGTGATGGGAAAGAGCAATATAATTGTAGGGAAATGTTGTATGTCTCCTTCATACCATAAACCCTGTACTTTAGGAAAGATTGTATTGCTGGGCTCAGCAGCCCAAAAACATCGTCCTTCCATCTTTATCATGTTGTCCCTTCGCTGCAAATAATATTTTTGTAAGATGCTGTCTGAATTAATGCCATTTTGGGGTTTTTTTTTGTATGTATGGTTGTCTTCCTAGTGTTGTACAATGATCATTCCAGCTGAGATTGAGGACCTCATTCAGTATCTATATCTCAAAGACTACAAACAGCTAAAGCCAGGAGGAGAACATCTTGCTGTTGCCATCCTTGGGGCTTTGAGATTTGGGTTCATAGCACTTGGTATTTTTTCTGCCTCGTGTCTAGGGACATTTTATCATCCTCCTCTTTCCTGTTCCAAGCAATTACCATTTACCTGTGGCAGTAAATTTTAGGAGATTCCTTCCCGCCCTTTATTAAGCCCTACATAATCGCTTCCGCTACTCACTCACACATTCATTAAGAAGAATTAAACGAGTGCTGGCGGCCATTAGCAGAATGTTTAATAACCTCTCCAAGGGAAGGTGCAGCAGATTGGAATAGATGAACAGGAGCAAAAGCAAATGAAATAACATCATGCTCAAAGTCCTTAAAACCCCAGCTTATTTACATGAATGCAGCACTTGGAAAGGTGCTGGTTTGATACCCCTGGCAGGAATCCCCAGTGTGAGAGGTCCATAGGTGGTGATGGCTCTTGGTAGTGCCTAGTGGAAGGGTTGTGGGCTTTTTAAGGGGAGAAAGGGCATTTTAGTGTGTTCTGCCCACTTGCTTAGCTGCTGATGCTCTCATTGAGGCTGATGGCTGAGCTTACAGACTGCAATAAGGACATCTGTCTTATAGGAACTGGGCTGTAACTAATAGCTCATCTCATCAGGTATCAACCACACCGCAGTCTTTAGATGCTGGTGATGGCTGATCCCTGCTAGGTTGGATTACATGAAAAACTAAGACATCACCAGTGAGCAAATCGCTCCTCCATCAATTCTAACTTCTGGTTTAAAGAAGATGCATTAGCTCTACTCCCTTCCAGTGTTTATCAGTGTTTTAATGTCTGTGTATGGTCGGATCTGTAGGTGAAGGAAGGTTGCTGGGACTTGTGTGAAATGTTCTTTTAGTAGTTTGGGAGGGTGGTTATGGATATGTGTTTCCTCTTGTCTTGGTGGAAGATAAAATAGAGCTTTAAGTAGACACCAGCTACTGTTTTACCAGTCTGGTGTCTACTCCTGCATATAAATTGTGATAGCTGTGCACACCAGCTTAAAACACTGCGCACATGCTGGACTTCCAACATAAGTGTATCTTAGCCTTTACTCTTCCAGGATCTAATATTGGCACATTGCTTTAGCACACTTCAAGGCTTCAGCCTGACTTCTACTTGAAAAAATAGAAAAATTCTAATAAATAAAAAAGGTGAAGACTTTACAGTAGTAGATCTGTGGCTGGCGTTTCATAATGGCAGTGCTGAAAACCTTCATTTCATGTCACTGTTACTTGTTCTAGAGATAAAAACGATTCAAATGTAACCCAGGTATTGTGGATGCAGATTTTGTTGAGATTTATTTTGTGGGGTGGTTTTTTTGCTGTAGTCCTTCCTGATCTCATTTGAGGAGCTCAGCAAGTTGAGAACAGTGACACAATAATTGCTGTTATTGAACCAAAGATGCAGCTTAAGACTTTTACCTGGGTCACTAGATTTGATTGATATTTTAATTTGATTTTTTGGCAGACGAAAGATAATGAGAATCAGCTCAGTTGGATGTACTTGCACTGGAGAATTCCTAATTTTTTTTAATTGCTGTTTATTCCCTACTTCCTAGCACATGCACGTTTCCTCTTTTAAAGTCTTCATTATATTTTAAGCATCGGCAGCATATGAATGGAGTGAATCTGCACAAATCACTTCAATATGCAATATGTTGCTGATACACTCAATAACTTATTTTAGTCTCTGTGCCAGATAATAGCTCAGATAATGGATTTCAGACACGTTGTAAATAACACTGGAGTGAGATGGTACAGACATTTGTTTTTAATATACAAACGTGTATGTGAACCTTGTTATTTGCTTTTTAAATGGCCTCATCACCTTTCATCTAAGGGAAGAAGTAACAGGGAGAGGGGAAGACTTAGAGCAGATTAGTTTTGGATCTATCTCATTGTTTGATACATGGGCAACAAAGTGTTACTGACAGCAGAAATGAAGAGCAGAAGAGCTTAGTGGAAGAGCAGGATGAAATGCTGATGGTGAGCTAACATATTCTTACAGGGTCACTCCCCTGCTAGTAAATAGCAGCTTTGGTAATTCTTGCTATTTTCCTCCAAGTTTGCAGTAATTTCACAGTTGAGCCCTGCCTTCTGAATGCAGGTTGTCAAAGCATTAACCACAACCAACGAGCCACGCTACCTCCAGCTCCAGTTTTTCCTTCTCCCCTTACCCCTTTGCTTGTGGTGTGAGCTGGCGATCTTGGAGCAGATCTCTCTTCATTTTAATTACACTGGCCCAGATTGGAGAAGCTTGGTTCAAGGGGCAATATAATTTGAAAATGGTTGCCCTCATGCTAATAAAAGCTAAAAAATTGTAATAATATCTTTATCAGCTTGAACCAATTCCCTGAACCTTTCCTCCTCTCAAGTAATAGAGGCCATTCAGTGCTCTGACATTTGATCAGGAGCTCAGGCAGCCGCAGAGGCGAGTGGCAGCTTGCTAATGGATTTCTGATTGTCCTCCTGGTCCATTCTCCTCCTGATGAATGGTGCAGTCAGCTCTTGCAGTCTGGGGAATGGATAAAACCACTTTGCCATCATGTCATTACATTTCTCTGGGAGAGAAGAGCAGATTTCCTCTGCTGTCCCAATGGCTTGCTCTCCTGCCCAGTTAGAGAGATATATTGAGGAGCAGCCTCCCTATTGAAGTTGAAATTAGGTTTACAGCTTACATTGGGTCTTTCCTGAGTGGCTGGTGGAATCCCTGCTTGCTCTAGGGAAGCTAGATGTGGCTTTCCTACCGCTATTCTTGTGACTGCCTTGAAGCACTGATGTTACATAGCTGACTGATGGGGGTTTAAGTGGGGAGATGTGTATTGGGGGGTATTTCTCTGCCTCCTGGACAAAACACCTTTTTATGCCAGACCTCTGCATTTCAGGTGAATGTAGCCACCTCTACCCAGAGTCAACACGGAGGGTCCCCCTGCAGACCTGCCTTCAATAGGGCTATTGTGCACAGACCTCTGAAATGTGCTGCTATTGGTTTAGTAATACAGGTTATATAGGTTTGGGATGCTTATTGTAGGACTTGTGGGGAAATTAAGGATGAGCTTTTTATGGGATAACAAGCATCTTGAAAATAAAATAACAATGTGGAAAACCCCCTTAATCTTAGGAATGATTCGTTAGAATGTTTTTATCAACTTAAAACCAGCATTTGCAGCCCCTTTACCATCCCTAACAACTTGAACGAGCTCATTTCTTTCCCTTGAAGGATTGATCCACTTCCCTTTACTCCCGGTGAGGTGTAAAAGTGGATTTTGGGCTTTGTAATTAAGATATCTTGAGTTATTTCTGATTTGTCAACATGACTAATGAAGGGGCTTGTGCATTACATCTCCTTTCACTGCTACGCTCCTGCATGTGGAGGCATTTTGGGGGCTTGGTGGGAGTAAATCAGCTGTGTGCCAGCCTGCGGACTTGCATCACTGGAGTAATGGCACAGCTTAACCCAGTGAGATCCCCTTCAGGCTGTGTTTTGTTTTCTTTAAAAACTCCTGGCTAATTTAGGCCTGGGTTTTGAGCTTGTAGAAGATAGCTGGTGATAAACTGTGCTGTAACACACCCGCGTTATCAACATTAATAATGCTTTGCAATTTGTTTTATTCCCAGGCATCTGAGAAGCACCTGCTGAGTGATTTAGCTGGAATTTCAATAGATCTTCTTCTCTACTTTTAGAAGAAATAACTAGTGTATTGTTGGCTTAGTGCTGTTTTGTGGCTTAAAGGTTCAGGCTGTGTATTGCTTTCCAGGACAATCTTCTTATGTTCCACAGCTACCTCTGTTGGCCTGGTCCAGATAAACAGCGTTATCTTGTATTAAACCCCACACCCTGCATGTGTAGACTGTGCTGCCTTTTGCTTGCACCGGGAAGTTGTACTAAGGGTAAGTCCTTTCCATGCAGGCGGTTGCCTCTAGGGAGAGCTGATGTACAATACAGGAGCATCCTGTGCTTGGTGGCTTTTCAGGAACAATATTCATTGGACTCATCTGCTTGTGAGGAGAGCACCGTTTGCTCAGCACATGTTGTCTTTTGGTAGGATTTTGAAATGAAATTCCTTTAGTTGTGAGAAGCTTCTAAGTGAGATCTTCATGCTTCTCTAGAAAGGAGAAGGCCAGATTATCTTCTTCTCTTGCTGTTACTCACTTGTTTTGACTGGTTATTCCCATTTTTCCTATTTTCATCATCTTTCTGCTTCTTTGTTTATCTGTAGTCACTTCAGAAAATACAGAGCTGGCACGATTTCCTGCAAACATGGATCAGTTTCAAGGTCATCTCATACAGGCCTACTGAGCACTCATCACAGGAGGGCTAATGTTCAGGACATAATACCTGATGGTGTCACGTTGCCCAGTCCCATCCCTGCTGAGACACGCAGATGGAGCTCCCCTCTCTGCTCTTTTGTTTGACTCCTCCATAAAAGCAAGTTGATTTCATTAACTTGTAATAGTTATACCCCTGTCTTGTGGACCAGATATCTGTACAGGCTTCCATTACCTCTTTGTTCGTAGTGCAGAAACGTGCTTTTCTCCTGTGGATCCATAATGCTTTGATTTAGTAACTGGTCTGGGGCCTTATTTGCTGTTTGAGCTACAGCCAGTTGGGTTGATTCTTTTCTAGAAGGGGTGCCAGCAAACTGCCATAGTCAGATGTTTCCAAACTTTCCCAATGACGTAGGAAATAATCCCTGTGCCAGAACCACCAGGAATCTTTCTTATCAAACATGGCTTTTTTTTCCTCGTGATTACAGTCTTGCTGAAAGGCAGTGTTCAGGCAAACATTCCTCTTTGTGTTCCCTGGGATGGGTTGTCAGTTTGTTAGGCTTCCAGCAGTCTTGTTTATTCACGTGTGCCTGTGGAAGGCTTGGGACGCAGCAGGTCATTTTCTGCTTTTGTTCACTGCAGAGCAATTAGATAATAATTTATGGCTTTGTTTCTGCTTTCAAATCCCTTAAGAAAATGATGGCATATTCTTAACCCAAGAACCATGGCACTGAGTCCTCTGTACCAGTGAGAAGCTGTTTCTCATCTGCCTTAGTGCAGCACTGGGGCACTCTGCTGCTGGTTGGGTCCTTTGGCTCTTACTTAAATGAATAATGAATTTTCCCATTCAACCAGAACTGGGTAAGTGGCAGAAGGGATGTACGTGCTAGATCCCTGCCTGAGAGCAGCAATGTGACTGGAAAATCAACTGCACTTCAGGCTTGCTGGCTCATGTGAAGGAGTATTTGCCAGTATGTGATGCCATTAGTACTTTGGGGTCTGTCTGCCCCCCACTAGCAGGTAGCTGTTGTGTGTAACAAGTAGTGGAGGTTTCATCCTAAGCCAGTAAAACATTTGTGTTGTGGGCATGGAATTAGTGCCTGCGTTTATTAGTTATCTAATAGCATGGTCTTCTGCTGTTTAACCTGTTGAAGGGTAATTAAAGAGAGGAATGGCAGCATAGCGGCTTTACTGTTAATCAGAATGTGACTGGGCACAAGTAAGCAGTGTGCTGAAATTGGGGGTTTAGCCTTCCCTCCACCCCCTGCTCGGGGCCTGGCATTTCTTTCCCAGCTTGACATAAATATTTGGCTAAGGCTGAAGGGATGAACAGAATTACGTACTATCAGCAGAATTAGAGGGGGGTTGGAAAAGTTCTGCCGATCACATCATGCGAGGGGTGCAGCAAAGACTTGACTTAATGCATTTTATTGTATTTGGCATATGCTAAGCAGGATGAAGATACAGTGGGTGCAGGTCATCGCCCACTATGTGTTTCCCAGGCTTTGGGAGAGCCCTCCATCCAGGAGTTTGAGCAGGCCACGAGCCTGGAACGAGCGGCATGTGTCGGTACCCGCTCTGCAATGTGACCTCTGCTACATTCCCCAGGCTCATTCCTGGCATAACTTGGCCTCTCCATCCCCACCCCCTGTCCTGGCTGGTTCATGGTCAGGCTGGAGAACCGTGGTAACCCCAGCAGTGTGACTGCTTCATGGCAGAGCCAGATTTGAGGCACGCTTAGCTGTTTGCTTGGAGCATAGGGATAAGTCAGGGGCTGAGCCCACCATGACACAACAGAAATACTGGGACAGGAGGGGCTGGCACATAGGGAAAAAGGCTTTCATCCCCTCACTGGTGTGTATCATCTGTGCTAAAGCAGACACCAGCATTGCTGTCCTAGCAACATAAGAGCTCATGTAGCAGGAGAGGTGGAAAACACCTGAAAATGGCCTGGTTTAGGCAATGACTAATGTGAAATTTTATTTATGTGGACGAAAATAGCCAACTGTACTTCCCTTGGCTTGCCAAGCTGTAGATCTGTGCAACCTCCCCATGTGAAGATGCTTGTCCTTGTTAGGGGTTGGGTAACCTTTTCTGCAGTAATTTAGCCAGAAAAAGAAATCCATAATGCTGGAGTGTCAGCTAATGGGTTATGAGTCTTTATGTGTGACCTTTGGATTATAGCAAAATGTCTTAACAGGGAAGACCTTTTGCCTTGGGTTTTCTTCTAGGGTGTGCTCATCAACCTGAGAACAGCTGTTGGAATGAGACGTAATTAAGGTTTAACTGGAGATGTCCATTAGCAGGACAGAGAGGGGAACACTGGGAGAAAGTAAAGAGAATAAAATGTGAAGGCTTTAAAGAAGAAGAAAGTCCAAAGAAGAATAAACTGAGAAATGGAAGCTGATGTAATATTGGTGCAGTGAAAGAGCAAGAAATTGTTGAGGAGCCATGCTGGAGCCGAAGGGTGGCTGAGCTGGCAGATGTCAGAAATCAGATGTCAGAAGTCCAACTGCCTCAATTATTTTGGGATGGAAGAGAAAAGGAGGTGAGGAACATCAGGGCAAGAGTTTGAAGAGCTAGCAAGCAAAAAGGAGTGGGTTTTGGATGACAGAAGTATAAATGGAGAAGGGCAGGAGGCATGTTGAGCTGAAGTGACAAGTGGAAAGTGGTTTGCTGGAGGGCCTTGCAGTTCTTGGAGCGTGTATGGTAATGCTCGTGCCCCAGTGAATGGGAGTGGGTGTTGAATTACTAGCAGAAATGCCTTTTCTCCAAAATATCATTGTTAATCTCTTGCAGTGTCAGTGCTGTGTTTAAATAGAAGTTCACAGCCCTTGCTTTTGTCACGTCAGAGTTCCAAGGGGTTTTGTTGCTGTCAAGCCTATTTACAGTGGCACAAGGGAAGTAAATTGCTCTCCAGGTGTCCCTGGTGCTGCTCTGGGAAGACAAAACAAAACCCCACAAATCAACAGCCCTGCAGCAGATCCTGGTGGAATTGTTTGGGTGGGAAAAACCTGAGTGAAGGCTCCTGATCTTCCTTGTAGCTCTGCAGAAACTGAGGCATCAAGAAGCGCAATGAGTTGTCCTTAGCCGTGCAGGTGTAGTGTGGAGGCTGTTGTGCATTGCCTACGAAGTTCTGCCCTATACATTCTAGCCAAAATGAAAATAGGGCCCTTAAATATTCAGTCAGACTCTCTTTAAACATCCCCTGGAGTTTCCTTTCTGTTCAGTTGCGTGCCAGAATGTGTTTGAAAGTTCTGCTGCTAAAGTGGAAAACTGCACGTTAGCACTTTCCATTGAATTTTCTAATTGTGAGCATGTGCATTTAGTGCCTTCAGGTTTTCATTGTGCCCTTTAGAGTTGCTTTGGACTCTTTATGGAGGGAAGTGCCTTTTTCCAAAGAATCTGGGAATGTTTGAAATGTTGAGGACAGATTTAGTGTCTTTTGATGAGGAGGTTAGCCTGGAGCTTAGAGCAAAGGCCTGTGAGCTGTGAAAGTGCAGGGCTATTGCGCTCACGGAGCCAACTGACTTTCCTCTCTGTGTGACCTCCAGCAAGTCCTCAGACCTCTTTGCGTATCATTCAACCCAGCTGGAAAACCTAAGTAAACAGCAGGAACCTTGCTGGGAGCCAAAAGCCTTGACTGCATGAGTTATTCTGGGGAAATGAAATAAGTCATGAATGAGAATCAGGTAAACAGCATGGAGATCGGATTGTTTTAAAGAGAAAATCATTCTGTAAATACCCAAAACCGCTTTGATTTGGCTGGGTTTGAATGGGTGAAATGATGGCTATTTTACAGCAAAGGGGGGAAAATAATAGGTATGTGTAGTTTTCATCAGTCTGTTTACAGAGTCTGTAGAAATCGAGTTAATATTTCTATTAGACACATGCTTGGGCCCCATGCCACAAGCACTCATTTTTAAACCCTTCAATCTTGTATCATTTATGGAGATTGTATTGTCAGAAATAGCACTGTAAATAATTTATTTTGCTGCCAATGCTTTTCTAAAGGTCTCTAGGCATAATGCAAGATTTCCTCCAGGAGCTGTAAAGCTTCCAGATCAGTTTGCTGTGGCAAAGGAATTCTTTGAGACAGACAAGAAGGATGGTGGAAATGATGGGTTATTTCAGGGGGTGGCTGGCGCCTCTTTCTTTTGCATCATTATTTTAATCTAGAGTAGAGCAATTAGTAAGTGAAATTATTGGTATCCCATTGTTCCGTGGGTTGTGTGGAATGACTCAAATGTCTCGATGCACACAACCTGCTGCAACCACACTGGTGCTGTAGCAGGTAACATGCTTCGGCATACATAGGCTCCAGTTTACCTATTTGATGTGTTTTCCTCTCTCTCAAGTGCACAAGAAACACGGCACAGTCTTTTCTCTTTGTACTGTTCAGTGCAAATCCCTTGTGGGCTGCCTGGTTTCCCCTCTCCTCCAGGCAGTTGGTGAACACTCATCCTCACATTCTCAGCCATCCAGACCAACTGCAGCTGGGTCTTCCAGCCTGCAACACAAGACTGAAATCAGTCAAGTTCCTCTAACTTCTCAGAGACCAGAAACTTTGCTAATTGAAGGGAAAACCCAAATAAACATCAGCAATGTACTGGGAGGCTTGCAAGAAAGTCACTATTTCCAATTGACTCTTGAAAATCTTCCCAAATCTTTAGCGCTGTTATGGATTTCTGGGTAAATGAGCAGAGTGCAAAAAAAGTTCCATGTAAACTGATTTGGTGCACTCCCCAAACAAATTAGAAAGGCAAGAATCCAATAGGAAAGCAGGCAGAGGTAGCCAAAGTTACCTCCACAAGCTTTGTTTGTCGAAAGTTTAGACCCAAAGAGTTGATTTAGCTTTAGCTGTGGTACATCAAAGCTCTTTCTGAAGCATTGGCATCCTATCATCCAGAGACCATGTGGGTATTGTTTGCCCCATCAGTGTGCTCTGCTGGTCTGTACCCACCGATGACCTCCAAAGATCAGTGGGTGCTGATGGAAATGTTGTCCTTGAGGACCCTTATGTCTTCTTATCCCCTTCAGTTACATGTGGAGAAATCAGCAACTTCACATGAATTAAGATTATAAATGATATAAAAGAGAATCCCTAGCTTTGGAGGAATAACAAGCATCACAGCCTGGCTGCGGTTGTATTGGAGGTGGCGATTTACAGGGATGGGATGAAAGAATGGATCCTGTACTTCCTATGTGGATCGTGATGTGCCTGATGCAGCCCAGGAGCCTCCTGTCCCTGTGGGCACGATGTTAGTGCCTTTTGCTAACAGCTTTGCCAGCCAGGCTCCAGCTTGATTAATAGATGAATCCTCAAACGCCTGTTTGGCCTAGATGTATGTATGCTTAAAAACTGCCTTTTGGAGTGCTTTGGGAAAACACTCTAATAGTTAAAAAATAACTTGTATCTCTTCATGTCAGGTATAAAACATTGCGTTTTGACTCGAGCTGCAGATTAAAGCAGGAGGCTGTGTCTTTCCTTCTTTTTGTTTTAAACAAGCTGCATCCTTTATTGGCCTCTCCTGTGTGCCTCGAGGCCCCGAGGTGGCTGTTTCATATGAAACAGTATCGGTAGACTTTGTTGTCAATGATTTTTGTGCTTCAAAGGGAAGGATCAGAAACGGAATTTATCAGTTTTTAGACTGAAAGAACAAACTTCACAGTATTTGAAGTTTCTTTCCGAGGTGATTTTTCGTTTTCATGGCTCATTTTGGATTTGTGATATGATCTATCCCGATGTTCTTCGTCAATCTGCTTCCATACACGGGTGTCTGGGGAGGGTGAACTCTCTGCTCCTGCCCTTCAGCTGATGGATGCCTTTGTGGCTTTGCTTTCGTGCTGGTCCGCTGACCCCAGCACAGCCATTCGTAGCTCTGCCACTTGGTGACAGTCTTTTAAAGCAAAACCCTCACCGGTGAAACGAGGGTTTGAACTTCACTGACTCCTTTCCGCAACAGATTTTGATGTAAATAAATACTGCGGCATAAGAATTTATCTGTGCGTGAAGCAGAGGTGTGGACACGCAGCTCTCTGGTGCCAGTTTGCTCTAAATGCTATCAGTTATCGGTCCCCATTAAATCACTCCCTGGAACATCTTGTGCAGGTAGGATTTGTGGAGCAATCGAAGGAGTAAATGACAGGTCTGCATCACTGGATCTTACTGGGAGGGGCTGTCACCTGGGATGACACATACCCACATGTTCACACCTCATTACCAGCCTCTGAGGGCTGCTCAAGCCATATTTCTCCTTTACAGATGCATATAAAGGCACAATGTAGGTGGGTGAGGGGTTTTGCTAATTTTTCAAGTGAAGAAAACATGCTTTAGGCAGGTTTCCTGGGTGGTATTTTTCTGTCCATGTGGTTGGTAGCTGGTCCATACCTAGTAACTTGTAGCCAAATTTAACCCAGAGTAGAGAGAGAACTATGGAAAACTCATCTGAGCAGCCTGGTGTAGTGGAAGATGCCCTCGCCCATGGCAGAGGGTTGAAACTGGATGAGCTTTAAGGTCCCTTCCAACCAAACCCATTCTGTGATTCTGTTTGCAGTTATATATTTGCAGCTGTATGTTTTAGATATCTATTTGCAGCTATGTGGTTTAGAATCCCAGGATCATAAAATGGAATACCTGAATACGTGGTTAAGACTAGAGTTTCTTCTAGAATAAACTGGCTGAATGGGAATGCTGAAGGCAACAGAGAGATCCTAATGCAGGGCCTTCTGCTCACCTAATCAAGCTTTTGATTTAACACATAAACGTTACTCCTTTGCAGCTCCCTTGTTGGATTTTTCTTGTTTCTTACATTCCCAGGGCAGGAACATTGGTATTACAGAAAATGGTTCTCCCTTTTCAGCACTGAGATCCCTGTTTCCGAGCTGTGTGACCAGGGAGAGCAGGTCCCTCACAGCACTGGGAGTAGGTGAGCAGGGGACATCCAGGCTTCTGCAAGCCACAGGAGCCATCCCCAGATGCTTCCATCTTGCTCAGTTCCAGACAAAAAGTGGTTCCCAACACAAACTGAGGGATTCCTGGTTTTTTGCAGCCTGAGATGCACCAGCCTCCCCTGGCACTGTACATGTCTGCTTGTCTCCATCACTGGAGGACAGCAGTCTCTCTGAGCCATCTGTCTCTAGCAGCAGTCTCTCCTCTGTCTGGACAAAGGATGCTGTCTGCAATGCTGTTTCAGCTGCTGCTTTCAGAGTCAGCTCTTGGCTTCTGATTCTAAATGGTTTTGAGAGGACAGAAGGGGAAGGAGGGGCAGAAATCCTCCATATTCCCAATTTTGACACAGCACCAGTGATATAGGTGAGTTTTCATGCTTTGTGATTAAGGCAGGGCATGGTTCCCTTCTGTAAATCTTCTGATGCAGAGTAATATTCATAAACCAGATCTTTATTATGTGTAGTATGCTTTTGGGTTATCTTGTTGAGCTCAGAATTTCCAACACAATAAAGTGTATTGCTGAGAGCTGTGGATTAGCAGCACCAAGGGCGCAGTCTTGGCTCCCTTTCAGTAGATTGGTACCTAACTTTAGGTTGTATAAGCAATTAGTTTGGGACATCTGGCATGTGACCACAGGCAGAGGACGATATATTGGATTATTTAGGTGGATTGATGTGCCAGGGAGATGAATTTTGAACTGCATTCCTTTCCATCTCCTTTATACACTGGAGGAGCAAAGGAGCAGCTTCTGCAGCTCAAAGCTGGTCTGCTCCAGCTGACCTGAAGGAGCCCTCGCTTGTGTCAACACTGAAGACTCAACCCTCTTGGAACCAGGTCATGAATGCTGGGGTTTTTTTCTGTGCTTTTCCTCCTTTCTGTATTTCCTGCAATATTAATAAGCTGTTTTGAAGTAACTGCCATCAGTTTCTCATCTGCGGTGCCCACGAGGCAGCGCTCCGTCGCTGGCTGCAATGACATTGTTTGGCACAAGAGGCTGCCAGGTGAGTGAAAGTCTATCTGGAGTTGTAGAGTGAGTGGAAATAATGTGGCCTGGGACATGTGTATGTAATTTGTTCAGATGATTCAAGTGAGAGCCATGGCAACTGAGATAAACAGAGGAAGAGATGCTGGAAAACCAGCAGCGGCTTCATTTTAATAGCACAGCCTTTCCTCCAGACAGCTCAGATGTTTACTATAAGAGCTCCATCTTCCTGCGTGTCTCTTCCTCCCCACCACCTCCATTGCTTCGCATGCCCTTAGTCATGAGATCAGATGGCTTCTTGGGTAAAGCACCACAGGCCAAATTCCACAGTTTCTACTTGAGTAGAAAGCCATTGGCTCCCTTCAAATAGGGGCTGCAGAATTTCTCTCCCTGTTTGCACATACTCATAGAATGGTTTGAGTTGGAAAGGCTCTTAAGATCCTCCAGTTCCAGCCCCTTGCCATGGGCAGGGACACCTCACCTTAGACTATGGCTCTGTTCAGCCTGGCCTTGAACACTGCCAGGGATGGAGCATTTACCACTTCTTTGTGCCTCACCACCCTCTTGGTAAAGAACTTCAGTGATTCAAAGGAACCTTATAAAAAACAGATCTCATTTTAGTTTCCCCATGGATCAAAAGGCACTTTGTGAAAGCATTATGGATTATTTGACCAAGTGCGATGTCTGAGCTCGGGATGTGCTTTTGCTAGAGATAAAACTATCGGGCAAGCATAAAGTCAGTGCTGTTCGAAGGTAATGTCTGAAATGTAAAGAGTGGAATAAAGCACAGCATCACCACTCCCCCAGTGTGAAGTTAAGGGTAAAGTTGGCTAATCTGTGGCTGTTGAATAACAAACAGCTCTTGAGAAGATCAAGTATGACTCCCATGCCAGGGCTCTATCACATGCTTGGCAGCGGGGCCGTGCTGGTGTGTGGGCTTCTGGGCAACTGAAACCTCAAGCTGCGAGTGGAAACGACCCAGTGAGAGCAGCAGCCGCCTTGTGCTGCGCTGTGAAGAGAGGATTGGGAATGAGGACCCGAGTTGTGATCCAAGTAAATGATCCGCATGGCTGTGCTCACTGTCCGGGGTTGTGTAATCTTGCGTTGGGCTGCAGTTGGGTATGCTTATCCCAAATCCCACCCCCCCAGGGGAGCAGGTGGTGATTCACCTCTCTGAATCACAGTTCCTGACAGCTTTTCTAATCGCTGTCCTTAGTGCGTCCTTGCTTCACGGGCTGCACATCCAGTTGGATTGGAAGAAACAAGCTCTCACACAGTTTAAATGCTGGCCAAGTTCCTACACCAATACATTAATCCTGCATCACAGTTCTGTCTTTGTGGCTCATTCCTTTTTGCAGTTGTTTTAAGAATGAACTAGGCGACACAGGAAAATTAACAAAAGCCATTTAGTTAGCTGTGGAAATGTGATAAATATCCAGTCATTTGACTGTGAGAAAAAGCATGCCGTGGATATGCTTTTCAGTTCACATTTTAAAACTGAATGTATTTATTTATTTAGAAAACCTGCTCTTTTTGTCATGATTTGGCAGATCCTCAAGTCTCTGCCATTCCAAGATGCTGCAAATACCAATAAAAAATCTAAATAAAGTTGTTTGAGCATACTTTAACACTCTAAATACCTTCTTCCACATATGCTTCAATATAAAACTCCAAGTGTCTATACAGGGAATGCTAAGCCCTGTGTGCTTTTTTTGAATGACTGAAAATAAGGATTAGAGCTAATTTTGCATCATTTCACAGTAGGAATGGAGCCAGGCCGCTGGTGGCTTAACTCTGGGTTAACTCTGTGAAGCCAACCTGCATTTCTTAGCGGGTACATGCCCCAGTGCCTCTGCTTGGTGACTCTGATCTACCTGCATGCTCCATAAGGTCACAGATACTGTGGTGTCTGTGACGGGTGCATGTTTGGTGCTGCCTCCCTAGGTGCAGGGCTGGAGGTGCTGCCTTCATTGAGCCAGCAAGGCACCAGTCAGCAACCCTCTGCTAGCAAAGGGTTTGCCTGTGTGTTGTGAAGTTTGGTTTGTCCTAGACATTTATATTGCTTAACTTGGCTTGAAGTGGATAAGCAGGCTCTGTAGCAAGGATGCCTTTTCCCCAGGATGTGTGTTATCAGTGTTGGTGTAGGTGATAAAACAAGACACTCTCATCTTTCTCTTGGGTTTTCTTTCTCCACTTCATTGTTCCATCTTATATGTTTATGTCACTTCCAGTTCTCTGCTCTGAAAGATTTCACTGTGTTAAAAGCTGAAGCCTACGAGTAGGGTGCAGACTTTTTCAGCTGCCTTTGCTATTGAGCAGCAAACCTGAGTCAGAAGCTCAGTGTTTATTTTGCTTTTGGTACCATTCCTGTATGGAAAAGATGTACATAAAAGGGCTGTTTGCTGACTTGCAGTGGCTGGGGGAGCACAAGGAGCTGAGTGAAGGGATACAAAAGGAAGAGGTATGGAGTTCAGTCTTGACTCATGGAAGATGCTTTCCACAATCCCATGGTTTTGCATTATCTATCTCTGTGGTGGCTTAAGGTCTCTTCATGGAGTCCACCACTGGCACAAGTGCTTGGCCTGTTTGAGTGTTCCCTAAATCATAGAATGGTTTGGGTTGGAAGGGACCTTAAATCTCCTATAGGTCCAACCCTGTGCCATGGGCAGGGACACCTTACACTAGAGCAGGTTGCTCAGTGTTATCTCCTGGAACAGATTTTCCCTTTCTTTTCTTGCCTGCCCTTGCTGTCAGGTAGAACCGAGAAACTGGGAACCAATGTGGAGAACCTGGGAGGGGTTTTCAACTTGTGGGGTGCTTTGAAAGTGGGCAGTTTGAGAGCAGAGCTTTGCAGGAACGCTCAGTGCCAGAACTGCAACTATGAACCAACAGGGTTAAGGGGCTGAGCTGGACGGCTTGGAGTTAGTGGTGGGCCAGCTCTCGTAGGTGTTCAGTCAGAAGCAAACTATTTTCCATAGGATTTCAAAGTGGAAACTTAAGCTTTCCTAGAAGTATTCTGGAGGAGCAGGACTGCCAGTGATTAACGCCTTTCCGATAGGGATAGGAACTGCAGCTTGCTCCCTGCTTCACGGGGGTGATGCCTGCTCAGGAAGAACACCTGATTTATTGGGTTCTTTGGTGGCCAGTTTCTGACTGGAAATGTTTGGAGCCTGTTTTGAAGCTGTGCAGAAGAGCGTGCTTGCGTCATCCAGAAAATGCAGTGAGTCAGTGGAGTCCTGAGGGAGCTGTAACGGCTCAAACAGAAACTTGGAAAACGAAATGGGGATGGATTTAAAGACACAGCGTTTGCGGCCTCTGCTCCGTTCAGGGGTGGTCTGCGCTCAACCAAGGCATCGGTGATGAAGGGGTTCAGTGAGGGCTTTGCTGCTGTAAATACAAATGGAGCTTTATAAGAACGATCCACCCAGGGCAGGGTGTGGAGCTGGAAGAGGGTGTTAAGCTAGTTCTGCTTGCCATTATGCTCAGGATTTTGGTATTCAGGGAATCTCCATGAATTCCTCATTGATATGTGTGTTTTGGTATGTTAATGAATAACTTATTGGGAGGGACAGGAAGGAAGGCGGGGGACAGCCTCTAGGTTTGGACCCCGCTCATCTTTCTCCTCAATGTTTTCAACCGCCTTCAGATTTGGGATGGTCTCTGCAGGGTTGCAAACTGTGCTATTGCTACAGTGCAGCTGTGGTGGGATGGCTCTTGGGCTGTTTCATCTGCCCTGGGAAGACAAGGTCCTGTTAAGGAACCACTGTGGGGTTTGTGAAGACATGCCCAGCTCCTGGCTGGGTCGTAGCCGGTGTTAGAAGCTGGTGCCATCACCACGGGGAGGTTTGCTGTTAGTAGACACTGCTCTTTTCATGTCCACCCACAGCTAGATAAAAAGGATATGGGATATAGCCTTCCTTCAGACCAAATGCTGAATCACAGGAGATCATTTCAGGAGTTAGGTGTGCTCTTCTGGTTCCTATCACAGGTGAAATAGCTAAGGGCTGTGTGATACTGTTGGTGTACTGTTGGTTGTTTTATTTGAGACCTTTGTAATTCTGACCACTGCAGTATTTGGGCACCTCGAAACCACAGCTGAATTCATCTTTATATTTCTGGAGGGAAAAAGCATCCATACGGTGGCACAAGAGGGAAGTCAAAGATAATGTCGTGTGCTTTATGTATTCCCTGTTCAATCCCTATTGGTTTTGCTTCAGGATTCAGAGCCTGTTTTCTGAACTTACAAGACCAACAGGCTGAGGCTGTTCCTTCCAGCAGAGGAAATAAAACACAGCAAAAAGCCCTGATGAATCTCCCTTCTGGGTAGACTTTTCCCTTACTGGGACAGAGTATTTGTAACCCAGCTTCAGGTGCTGAACTTGGCCGATTTGTTCTGAGCATGATGTACTGAAGCTGGCTGTCCCTTGCAGGTAAGGCAATCCTCCAGAGTGAATGTTCTGAAAATAAAAGAACCAGTTTCTGGAGAGCCAAGAATGAAGAAAAATGAGAAAACCTGTCTTTTCCTGCTTATTTGGGGGTTTTGAGCTCAGTCTCTGGGCTCCCTCGGGAGTCCTCCCACAATATCTTAGTAGCTGCATGACTTAATAGGGTGCTGAAGTGTTCTGAATGAACATTCCTGTTTGTCCCACCAGCTTGGCCTCGTCCTGCCCTCCAAAGCTACATCACAAATCTCCCAGCTCCCAGGTTTTGGAGCTGTCTTCCTATAGTTAGATAGTTTGAATGAATCACAGAATCCCAGACTGGTTTGGGTTGAAGGGACCTGAAAGCTCCTCCAGCTCCAACCCCTGCCACGGGCAGGGACCCCTTCCACTGGAGCAGCTTGCTCCAAGCCCCTGTGTC
>JBCJKH010047963.1:7866-18429 GCA_039877255.1 Loriculus beryllinus | reverse complement strand
TCTCTCTCCAGAGTAAACTGTTCTCATTACAGAGATTTATTCCCCCCCCCCCCCCCCAGTAACTAGCATAGCAGAAATCACTTTACTTTAAAAACATAAAAAAAAAAGTCCTTCAAGTAAGACAGGTTTTGCACTGAAGTGGAACAGGTCATCTAGACTATCAGCATGGAAAATTTGACCCAAGTCTGTATGTCAAAACAAGGAATTCCTGGCTTCTCCAAAGACCCTACAACAGGAGAGCAAGGTTTTAGCATGCATGTATATGATTAATTCCTCAAATGCACTGCTTACATCTGAAGAACATAAGAATTGACTGGGTAATTTTTCTGAAGAGGAGAATTATCCAGCTCAGGGAAAACTGAAGATAACTGCAGCTTCTGGCTACCTCTGCTCTCACAGAAGAGAGGTTCTCTTTCCTGATAGGGAAAGAAAAAGTGGTCTCTTAAAATTGAGAGTTAAATGACATCCCAATGCAGTAGAATCATACAGTATTTGTACGGATTTCAGAAGGTTTTCTAAGCAACACAACACCTATCCCAAAGTAAATAATAGAAGCAACCAGCGACCACAGTCAGTAGCACAGAGATCTTACACTTGGAATTCTAATCACAGAGCATACACTGATGCTCACAAGGAATCCAGAACACTTTTGGATGAAGATATCCTCCATTGTTTATTCCTAAACACAACAAAAATCCTGGGCAATTCTTGCAACTAACATTGTTTCACGCCTTTCCTCCCCTGAAATAGTGCTTCAGTTTTATTCTACAGGAACTTTTTTAGGGGAGAATATCAGCTACAAGCCCTAGGTATGGCATACAGAAATTTGGTGAATGACTATAGTTGATCACCAGATCAGAAACAAAACAAAAGCCACTATACTATTTTTTACTGAGAAACAGCAAAGTATCACAGAAACTTCAGGAGGAAGAAACATGGAGGCTAGAATATTATGTGGTCTGGAAGAAAGTTTTTTGTGAAGAGAAGAAAAAGCTATAGGTCTGCTCAGTTATGTGGCTAAAACACGTAACATCGAAGTGGTTTTCATCTCAACACAAGCATCCTGAACAAAAACCAGCATAAACCATCTCAGAAAAGAGTGGAAGAGATAGGGAAAGCTGGCCATGTCAGTAGGATAACTGGATGATATCTTCAATGAAAACTGATGGAAATACGATTTCCATTTAGGAAATTTCCGCTTACCTCTGAGTAGCTGGGCTAAATAAGGATATAATTTTTTTTGCTAAAATTGTCCCTTTGAAGAAGACTTGAGCATGAATATACCACAATAACATGAATGAAGAAGAGAGGTCAGAAAAAAATGTTTGAAAAATATTGACAGAAACTATCCTGAACAGCTGAGTCAGATACACAAACACACATCATAGGCAGGCCACCTAAACAGATGACTAAAACCAAATTGTGCACATATCTAAAATTGAACAGGTAATATGACCTTTATTAATAAAAGATTTACTGCCATCAGGGCTGCTTCTGCTACAGTTTGAATTGATTTGTCTATTTCTTTAAGACAGATTTTAGAATTTCACAATACTAGTCAAGCTTTGTAACAGATCAAACATCAAAGCTCACAATAGTTCAGCTCTACTCAAGAATACTAATCATTTTTAGTGACAGAGGTATTATGCTTACATCTTCCATATAACAGCAAATGAAAAAAATCCATCAATATTCTATCACCATTATTCAATTGTTTTGGTTTACAACTGTATATATAAACTGAAATATTTACTTACAGGTACAATCTGAAAATGCTTTATTTTTAATCCATGACTCAATGACAATACAAATGTTTTGGGGTTACTTTGGCTATCACGTACCAGGAATACCCTAAAAGAGATTGAAAACGTTCACAGTAAGGGCATTCTGGAAATCCTTTTGGAAACATCCAGTTAGAACTGTTGTAATTCATTATAGTAAGTATTAGTGGAAAGCAAAAATAACATTAATTATGTACATCATGCTTTTAATCAGTGTTTCTTTGCAAATGTGTCACTGGAAATACTTTTTCTTAAATTCTTCGTCACCTTGTCTTATTATCTGAAAAATATGCATTCTCAGAATGAATGACACTGCAGGCATTATTTTTTACACTGCACAGAATTACAATGCATCTCTTCAGACAGAAAACCACCCTCAAAGTCTGTGCTTTGAACAAATCTTTTATGTGGACTCTGACCCAAATATTGTGTGATTGTGTTACCTAAATCACAAATGTTATAGGGAAAATTCAAAAGGTGGCTTAACAGGAAGTTTACAGAAACGGTAATGCAAGACTTGCAGAATGACTTTCATGTCTGGCCAATATTCATAAATGCACACCCACTTCTGCACATCAGCACCATTCCCACTGAGACACAGGTACACTGCTCATTTTATGGCATCATTATTCAAATCACAACACTCTCAATGGTTAACAGTTGTCACTGCAAATAGTTCACTGAAAATGTATTCCAGCCAAGTTATAGATAGACATAATTTTGCCATAATCCTGGTATAGGCTAAGGATGATTACCAATAAGACACAGCTTTCACTGAATCACTGTGTCTGGAATATCAGCTGAGAACAGTTTGGAGGACAGAGGGAAGTACCTGATTCACAGCTTTCTAGTGGACAGAGTCCAAACTGTATTGTGCAGGTCTGGAACAGATAAGGCTAATGAATGTACCAAACAAGGGAAATTGAGGGACAGCCATTGGAAAGTTTGTTGCTCTTTCAGGTCACCAAAGAAACAGGTAAGATGGACTTGCATGTATCAACCATGTAAGCGCTAGTGGCCACCTACTTTTGCCCAACCACGTACCAGGAATGAGAGCATAACTGCTATATGAAAAGAAAGGATTTCAGGAGAAGAAAGCAGAAAAGGCTTACAGCGGATTTTCACTAACAGCATGGAGGCAAACTACTAATTTCATCCTCAAAATTTTTAAGAGGTCTATTTTTACAAGGTAAGAAAATACCTGGAATTAAGAATTTTGGAGTCCATAATCATTATAACTTCCATCAAAATCACCATCCATTCTAATTCTGTGCTCTGATACTAATTTGGTTATCAAAGAGGGATAACTGCCAACTCAGCATGCGGTAAGAGCACACGGTAAATATAGGACAGAAAAGACTTCTCAGTAGACTCAGGCTCTCTTAACAAGCTCTCTCTCACCACCTAGTGGCCTTTCACCCTCTTCATGACATAAATACAAATATTCAGAGCACAGTTACACAGATCCTTAGCATAAACTTGAATGTTTTCTATGTTTGTCATTAAGGACCAGCATTTTATTTTTCTTCAGAAAAATGACACTATAAGAATGTGGCAGTTTGCAGACATCCAAAATGGAGCTGCCAAATGTCACTACTGGGATCCACATTAAACAGCACACAAAGCAATTACATTGGGTAGGAAAGAAAATTCAGGTTGATTAGGACTTACGTTCCCATTCATCAGTTCTTTTTAAAGTTAATTTTCTTACCTTTTCCCTTTTTTAACAGCAAAGACAAGCAACATTTGTTCGCCTTCACATAAAAAGATCTTTACTCTTTCCTAACTTACCACAATAGACCTACTTTAGTTGTCAAAGTACCTTTAATAACTTTATTATGAAAAAAGGATTGTAGTTCGCAGAATCTTAGAAATGTTAGCTGGAAGGAGGCTTTTCAGACATGCTGGGTGACTCCAAACAATTACTCCTTATAAGGAATTCTCTGAATGACCAGTTGCATTTTGTCATGGGCCTTTTGGCAATGGTATTATCCCATTCATCAGTCAGATGCCAATCAGTTTGCAATCCTGTCAACCATTTATCACTGAAATGTCTTCAAATGCCCTTTAGGGGGAGAAGTATGAAATCTATAAAATTGCTATATAAACTTTGTTAAGAAATTTGGCTTTACACTGGAACAGTAGATCCAAAAAACTTTATTCGTTCATAGCACACCTTAAGACTGTTGTTGTCCCTGCTATTGGGTTACTCAAATACTGATACTACTGTATATCCTTTCTATAATAGCCCCTTTGTCTTCTATAAGCCATTATGAACAGACTATTTGTTGGTACACATGGTATTAAAGAGGTCCTATGACCTCTGTCATATATGCAGGATATCTCCATGCATGGGATCACCATAAAAGGCTCAACATGGATTATTTTCTCTGCCCCATCCTCTGCCCCCAGAAACTAAAATCTTATTATTTTCATTAAAAACTTTTGTATTTCTGGTGGTAATTAATTCTTTCAGCTTCTCAAAAAGCACAGCATTTGTCACATGCTGTAATGTATTCATGACTTCATTGTAACTCCTGAATATGTATCTGACAGCACATGAGTGCTTGCAGTACCACAATCTCATCAATTCTAGACATTCCATACAAGAGTATCATCCTCACCAAAACCATGCACACTTATGAATAGATCCAAGAATATAACGTAACGAACATTGTACTAAACTAATGTTAGCAAGGTATTTGCATGCTCATCTTGAACACCACTGCTCTTTACTCACCAAATCTACTGGGTTTCATTTAACAGTATTTGTGTGTACCCACTGAAATACACTGGAAGATTCATCAGCCCTGGAATTATACACTGCTTGGAAATAAGTGTTTGAGTCACCTCCATGTCTTGTCCCTCTCATGTAACAAATCCAAAATGAATGCAGAGTACAGAAACAGCTTCAGGATCATTAGACAGACTTAAAAATAGGAACCCTTTTATGGAAAAAGAAGGAAAAACACAAAAGGGGAGTCCAATTAGCCATCCTTACTGAGTAGGACTCCCTTTTCATTGCTTTTTTTTCCTAGAGCCTTTTCTGCAGATGTAGAAAACAGTATTACCATGTACTCAATCTAAAACTGAAGGAATTTAACCAGTAATCTGATGTTACAGGCACCTAACTGGAAACAGATTCAGAGAAACTTAAAAGAGTTTTATGCAATTACCCATTGAATAAAGGAGGCCCAAATTTACATTTAATAAAGGAGTAAGGATAAAAACATAAAAATGCAAAAATAGGAGGATTTGAACATAAAATACTTATTTACTTTGTAATTTTTTAAAAAAATAATATTTAAATGAGAGAAAAAAGACTTATCCTAATGTTTATTATTTGCCTTTAGGGAATAATATGATTTTTTTAGTCATTTTATGAGGAAAAGCATATACTTTTCAATGGCTGCCCCTGCACAGTTCATACCAGAATAATGTTTTCAGGCTTTTTTTTTCATTCTTTCACCATTAATAAGAGATACAAAAGACATTGGTGCCAAAGTTGACAGTTCCCAGAGAATATCGTGCAAATACAGAGCTCAAGTGCCTGGCTCTGAGCGGACACAAGTAACCGGTCAGTGACAGAATCAAAGTGCTAGATCACCATTTTATTGCTTCGAAAAGATATAAAACAGAAACCAACTGATCTCTAGATAGCCCTATATAAAATAATTTTTACTTCTATCAGGCAAGTGCAAACTCTTTTTTCTTCCATTTCCCTCCCCAAATAAGAAGTACATTAAAATAGCAGCTTTTGACTAGAAATGTGTCTCAGAAAAGTTATGTAAAGAATTAACTTACCCATCTACAAGTCCATGCTGCAAAATAAGTCTCTGAGCCTCTTCTCTAGATATTTTATGATGAAACCACGACTGAGATCTGTGTATACCTGTAGAAATAAAGATCTTTAAAACATATTTTGCCTTTATTGAAAGAAGCAGCTATTGCATTTCTCCAGCAATTAACTCACACATACCCATGTTAGACATGGCAATAGGACTACCATGTGAGTTGAGTCGTAGACAACCTCTCCTCTGTATGAGAGAGAAGTAAAAACATGATTTCAAAGCTTTTTTTTTTGTTAGAAAAACAATCAAACAAACAAAAACAACCCACAAAATACTATTCTGATAAAACAAAGGTGTTGATACCCGCCACACTAATCCTTCTTCGACTGCAACTGAAAGGGCTTCTGTTGGATTTTCTATAATTCTGCTTCTGTGTCCTGAGAAATCCATTGCTACCAAAGAATTTTCTGAAATGCTTCTCTGCAACAAAGAAAACTAGACTGAGTTTGTTCATTTTTTAAAACATGTATCATTTAGAAGTCAGCTTCTGAAACAACATTATGTTTCGTAAGTTGTGTTTCAAGTCTGCAGTGTTTTCCACCAGAGCCAAACTCATTTAACCCAAGGAAGCATTTGGAATTCCAGTGCTGCTGCAAACTGCAATTTTACAGCCTGGCAGGAGAGATCATCTTTTTGCCTTACTGCAATGGACAATAAGTGCATCAATTGACCCGAAACTCTACATTTAACTATAACAAGCCCTTTGCATGTCAAAACAGGTCAGGAAACTGCTATTAAGTTGTCCAAGTAACAAAAAAAAGGAGAAAATACAAAATTCTTATACATAACCATAAAATTAACACAGATTTGGAATATTTCATTATACATTTCATAAACATATATTTTAAGACAAATTTTCACTCAAAGTTTACGGGATTTTACAGACTTAACAACTGTAGGATCTGCTATACGTTTCTTTTTCTCCTAGCGAAGATCAAGTTTGAAGCAATAGAATAAAACCACTGAAGTTTGACAAAACAGTCTTAAAACTCATCAAAATATTTCTCAAAAACCAAGGTTTACAAAATCAAGTGTAATACAGATTGTAATGGCTCAAATGTTGGCAGGCACTGGAATATCAAAAGATTAAAAGAACATTCTAGCATTGTGTAAGTTAAAGTAAAATCTGGAACGCAAGAGACCCAGATTTCTGTAGGGCTAGCAAAGCTTCTCAGCCCAAAACCAAAGCAGCTCTGTTTTGTTCCTGTTTGGTTACAAGCATGAATGTAACTAGAAATTACAGTTCACTGTAATTCTTGACACTGTAATCTAAGGTCTGCCGGAGTAACTGTAACCTGAAAAGAACTTTGCAAAAGTAAAAAACACAGGTGAAATAAGAGAAAACATTTGTCTCTAGGAGAGTGGAGGGAACTCCTTGTAGCTGACATGGTTGTGAGTTATTGAGGAATGTGAAACATGGAAGTGGTTTCCCTGTGAAGTATGCTCCTTAGCTTGTGCACATAATTCCCAAGTTTATCCAATTTGCTGTTTAATTCATGAATTATGCACAAGTAGAAAAACAGTGCCATGCTTAATATTGGTTATAGATTCTGTCTGGGTTACAAGCTACATGAGTTAAAAAGCACGCAGTAGCATAAGAGAAGAGAGAATCAGTAATGGCTCCCAGATCCATTATAAAAGCAGCAGCCAGCTATTGTAACAGCTTCACGTAACAGGAAGTGAAGACATGGCCCATGTATTAATCACAGTTTTGAAACCATGCTTATCAGCAATATCACTGAAAACTAATTTTTTTAATATCTGTAATGGCAAATGCATATTTTAGGCATTTTAACAGCAAGAACTACAATAAAAGCTCAAAAAATCCACCATAAAATCACTGTCATGAGTCCTTGCAACAAGTAATTTTTACTTAATTTAGCCAACAAAAACCACAAAAGTGATATGAATCATCCATGAAAAAGTCTGAAATCAAATGACTCATAAAGAACTGGGATAACGTAAGATATTAAAGAAAAGGACAACCTGAATCCAATCCCAACTATCTGACTGAGGATCCTTCCAGTATCTGAAGGGGACCTATAGGGATGCTGGGAAGGGACTCTTCATTAGGGACTGTAGTGATAGGACAAGGGGTAATGGGTTAAAACTTAAACTGGGAAGTTTAGATTGGATATAAGGAGGAAGTTCTTTACTGTAAGGGTGGTGGAATGGGTTGCCCAAGGAAGTTGTGAATGCTCTATCCCTCGCTGTGTTCAAGTTCAGGTTGGACAGAGCCTTGGTTGACATGGTTTAGTGTGAGGTGTCCCTGCCCATGGCAGGGAGGTTGCAACTTGATGATGTTAAGGTCCTTTCCAACCCTAACTATTCTATGATTCTATGATTTTAATAAATATAACAATTTGCAAATATGCAGGTGTTATTTTTTCCTTTAAGGAGAATTGTTCAAATAGCAGAAAAGAAATGGAGGAAAAGTTAAAACACTGGCTTCACTTCAGCTTAAGGTTTACAGACTTACTAGTCTAGATCAATGCTTCTGTCAGTAATACCCTTGAATGATTTCAAGTGAATAGTGTGTAATTGCTTTACTAAAAGAATGATGCTTTCCTAAGAGAGGATTACCTTCCACTAGACTTCTCTGCCACGGGCAAGGACACCTTCCACTAGACCATGTTGCTCAAAGCTCCATCTAACCTGGCCTTGAACACCAGAGAATGGGGGATGGGGCATCCGCAGGTTCTCTGAGCAACCTGTGCCAGTGCCTTCCCACCCTCACAGGGAAGAACTTCTTCCTAATGTCTAATCTAAATCTCCCCTATTTGAGTTTAAAACCATTCCCCCTTGTCCTATCACTACATGCCCTTCTAAAAAGTTCCTCTCCAGATTTCCTGTAGGCCTCCTTTAGATATCAGAGAGATCTAGTGAACAAAAACTAATTTAATCAGTGGTTATAATGACTACACTAGTAGTTGTTTTGTCTACTAGAAAAGACCTGCAGGATTTTGTATCTCATTTTAAAGCAATATATCACTATACCTGTTATGCTAAAATGTATAAGTAGAAGTTATAAAGACTCAGGCTTACATATATCAAACCCCAAAACACTGAAACTGGAATGATCTTTTAGGAGAAGGGAAATATTTTTATCAGGCTACCCAAAATACAGCAAATACAACAGCTGCTGCAAAACCTCCGTATGTTCTCTAACCTTTCTACAGCACTGTACACTTGGCATGATTTGCCAAATTAAGCATGTCTTCCCAGACAGTAGCTCAGTGGTGACTTGGGTGGCTGTGTAGAGCTGGGCTTAGGAAGGAGGCTTTTCAGTTTCTCATCAACCAATTCATCTAGAATCTACGTTTGTGATGCCTTTTTCTGTCTTCCTGTATCATTGACTTAGGTATCATGTTCATGATATTGGCTAACAGATGCTTTCTGTATTGCAGACTAAGAAATTCTTTACTGTTAGGGTGGTGAGGCACTGGAATGGGTTGCCCAAGGAAGTTGTGAGTGCTCCATCTCTGGTAGTGTTTAAGGCCAGGTTGGACGAAGCCTTGGGTGGCATGGTTTAGTGTGGGGTGTCCCTGCTTGCGGCAGGGGGGTTGGAACTAGGTGATCTTAAGGTCCTTTCCAACCCTAACTATTCTATGATTCTATGATTCTATGTTCTGGAGATGGTGGCAACATGGAGAAATGGCAGCATGCTCCAAGGAAGAGCGCAGTTACATTAATGTAATAGCAGAAAGAATATAAGGTGATTAGATCTTGGTGCATGACTTCTGGAATTGTTAACAACTGATTGCAGTCACATACATGAGAATAGTGGGAGACAATGCTAGAATAATTATAAAGAAGTCATATGTTTGTAACCTGGCTTTTTTTAAAGTTGTTGGAGATACGGGGTGAAACTGCAGGAAATCTGTCTTCCAGGTTCTTCTGTTTCACTGCAGTAACTGTCCTATAATGCATTTCAAGTTTCCTAAAATTATTTAGAACTTTAAAAACCTTTTATTTTGATTATTTTTTAAAATGTCAAAATACTTAAAAAATCGTTTGCAGCTCTAAGAAGCTGCTACACTTATTGTGTTCAGATACAGTTCTTTATTAAATATCTGGTTAGGGCTTACTTTATCTAGACAACTGAAATTGGATCAGGACCTTCATATTATGCTGACCTAACAGTATTAAAACCTGCAGAACATGAGGTCATGCTAGAATTCTAATTATTGTTTATAACATACATTTAATTTGGTCTTATACCTGAGTGAATCACACTGAAATGTTTAAAGTATATTCTGATTGCTAGGGCAGTAGTAATGTGAGGGAAGGCTAAAAGGTGCTTTACGTGGCAACTGCTTTTTCTTCTACTTGTTTAACCCTGGAGAAAATCAACTGCATGATGAAGAGGAGTTTTTTCTATGTCAGACAGGCACATCTTTGCTCTAAAAAGCCAGTTAAATGTGTTAACCTCTCTAAGAAGATGTTACTGCATTAGATTGAGAATTCAGTGCAGATAAGAGAAAACATTAGCTTACAGTACAAGTAAAAAAAAAACAAGGGGAAATTTCTGTCAAATAGGTCTCAAGTAAGTTTGTAATAATTTTGAAAAGCAATAAGTTGTAAGTTAGTCTTGTACCTGGCATTCTTCAGATACTTTCTTGTTTTGCCTACTAGAATGTTTACTTGACAGACATATAAGGTGGCAAAACATATTCCCACGTAAGTGAAAAACC
This sequence comes from Loriculus beryllinus, assembly GCA_039877255.1. NCBI lineage: Eukaryota > Metazoa > Chordata > Aves > Psittaciformes > Psittacidae > Loriculus > Loriculus beryllinus. The sequence goes on along the minus strand of JBCJKH010047963.1, from coordinate 8,103 downwards.
TTAGCTCCTAAATATCCTCAAACTGCTGGGAACCAAATGCTGTCTGTAAAAATATAGTGGTTGTCCTGGGTTCAGCAGTAGCAGTCATTTTTCTCCTGCTTAGTAGCTGGTGCAGTGCTGTGTTTTTGACTTTCAGCCTGGGAACAGCGCTGATAGCACAGATGTTTTTAGTTGTTGCTAAGTCATGTTTAGTCTGACCAAGGACTTTCTGAGTCTCATGCTCTGCCAGGGAGGAGG